>CAJQZJ010032114.1:4602321-4627120 GCA_907164525.1 Lophiomys imhausi
CTCTCTCTCTCTCTCTCTCTCTCTCTCTCTCTCTCTCTCTCTCTCTCCTGTCCTCTTCTCTCCATACTACACATCATCCCTTTTCAATCTAGTTGTCCTTGAGGATGTCAATAACAGATCAGAGTACTAATTAAATACTTTTCAATTCTCCTCACCAAAGGAAGAAGTAAATTGATTAACAGTCTTTATCTCTGTGTGTATGTATATGTGAATGTGTTCACAAATATGCAAAATACATGTACTTTGTGCATGTGCTTGTGGAGGCCAGAAATTAACTTCTTTGGGGTGTCATTTCTCAGGAGCTGCACATCTGGTATCCTCACACAGAATCTCTCACTGTACTGGACTGGTTAGCCAGAGAACTCCATGTCTAAGACATGAACATATGTCTTACCCATGTCTGCCTGCCTCCCTAATACTTTTTACATGACTTCAAGGGATGAACACAACCTCTCCTGACTATGTGGCAAGCATTTCATCTCTCTAACCCATGTTTAACAGTCTTTATATTAATCTGCTCTGTGTCTCTCTAGATCTCAGACCCAGTGATTTTCATAAGCTCCTCCCACTTTTGAAATAGCACTACCTCATCTTTCTGATCCTATTCTTGCCCAAACCTCTTCTCCTGTGACTAAATCAACATAATCTCTGCCAGCCCCAACATCTCAAGCTGTGTGTTTGTGTGCGTGTGAATTCTGGGGAGATAGATAGGTAGATGATGGATGATTGATTGATAGATAGAGAGAGAGAGAGAGAGAGAGAGAGGCAGAAAGGTATATAATAGATAGACAGACAGGTATATAATAGATATATAGATGATAGATAGATAGATAGATAGATAGATAGATGATTGATTATTGGTAAGATGATTGATAGATAGATAGACAGACAGATAGGTATATAATAGATAGATGATAGATAGATAGATAGATAGATAGATAGATAGATAGATAGATAGATAGATAGATGATGGATGATAGATAGATAGACAGACAGATAATGATTGATTGGTAGAGAGTAAGATGATTGATAGATGATAGATAGATACATAGATAGATGATACATACATACATACATACATACATTCATACACACATACATACGTTCAGTTAATATTTCTCAAGAGAATATCTAGTAACACAGTCCAGAAACACTTTCTTACATCCTCTAACACTATTCTCCAGTACCTTCATTTTCAGCTTTTAATATTTAAGGCAGACAGTGGTAGAGCACTTGTTCCCTGGTTTGATCACTCAAAACAAAAAAGTGGGGGGGATTAAAGATAAAGCAATCGGCCAAACCTGTCAGATTTTTTCTATAGAACCATGAAATAAGTCTGTGCTGTTATGAGCTACAATAGTATGTAGAAAATGAATACACACACACATTACTTCTCCTGGAACTTGATGTTTTACTGGGCCAGATGATAACAAAATAAGCCTGCGAATGAGCAAAATAGTTACAAAGCATGGAGTGATTTTGGGGTGAGAAATAAGCAGCACCTAGGTCTTAAGAGCTGTTAGTAAGAGTGGTATTTAAAAGCCAGACATGGTAGCACACACCTTTAATCCCAGCACTCAGGAGGCAGAGGCAGGCAGATCTCTTGTGAGTTCGAGGCCAACCTGGTCTACAAAGGGAGACCAGGACAGTTGCTGTTACACAGAGAAACACTGTCTCAAAAACCCACAGAAGAAGAAGAAGGAGGAGGAGGAGGAGGAGGAAGAGGAGGAAGAGGGGGGGGGAGGAGGAGGAGGAGGAGGAGGGGGAGGAGGAGGAGGAGGAGGAGGAGGAGGAGGAGGAGGAGGAGAGTGATATTCAAGCTGACCAAAATGAAGGGAAGGAACTGGCTGCTCCAAGAAGCAAGATAAGAGCATCCATGCAGAGGGAGCAGACAAACAAAGCCATGGAGCAGAGAGAGAGTCCTGGGGTGTTCAAAAAGCTGAAATGGGACTGGCAACATTGAACATTGCAAAAGATAGAATTTAGAAGAATAAGTTTCCAAGGAAAGGCAGAGCAAAGGCATATTCTGTCCTTTCTTTACCAACATGATTGGAAATTCGGGTTTCATTCTAAGAACCATAGGAAACCCTTGCACACTTTTATTACTGAAAGGATGAGATACTGAAACCAAAAACTGGCTTTAGTAGGAAAACCTGGACACAGTCAAAATGCCTTTACTTTAATTAATCATATTTTAGTAGTATTAACTTCTGAGTGTTGTTGATTGAGCAGGGTTAAGTAAGGTGCTGACCTTACAGGGGACTGAGAGATTTATAGGGATCATCTACATCATCTCTTCTTCCCTCTTCAGCAAGCCTGAAATAATTTCAAACTAAGAACCTCAGGGGAAAATGTCATGACCCACTTTTAATTTAAGAAGATTATTATTCTGCTCTGTAGGCAAGCACAAAAGTGAGTGTGTGCACAGCAGTTAAAAACTTGACTCAGAAACTTATGTGAGGGCAAACGGAATAAAGAAGCTGCTGAAGGGCAAGTTCAAAGTCTGTTTCTGAATTAGAATCTTCAGGACTTAGCAATGCATCTCCATAGCTGTGCACACATGTTCATGGCTGGGAGCTGATATGGGAAATCAAGCAGTGAAAACATGAGAAAAATCAAGTTCTAGGCCACTGTCCTGAGGGTGTTAGGTGGTGGCCTCGTTTTCTATCATTTACTAACTGGAAGGTGGCAGTGGAGGGGCTCCAGAGGTGGCTCAGAATTTAGCAGCACTGCTCTTGCAGAGGACCCAAGTTTAGTTCCCAGCATTCACACTGGACAGCTCACAGCCACCTGTAACAGCATCTTCTGGTCTCCATGAGTACCCGCCAAGCATATGCATGTACATCCCCACACATATATGCACAAATACATCATTTTTAAAGTTCAGCAGTGGAAAACAAAAGCCAAATAAGGAATGAATATGAATGAGCCTTTCAACTAATAGCCTAACATCACATGCTGGTGACATTGTGGAGAAAGGGAAACACTCCTCCATTGCTGGTGGGAGTGCAAGCTTGTGTAATCATGATGGAAATCAGTCTGGTGATATCTTAGAAAAGTTGGAATAGCTCTACCTCAAGACCCATGCATACCACTTCTGGCTTTACATCCAAATGATTCCTCAACAAATCACAAGGAAGTTTCCTCATCTATATTCACTGCAGCCTTATTTGTAATAGCTAGAAACTGGAAACAACCCAGATGTCCCTCAACTGAGGAATGAATAAAAAAACTGGGGTACATCCACACAATGGAATACTACTCAGCCATCAGAACCAACGAAATCATGCAATTTTCAGCCAAATGGATGGAACTAGAGAAGTTCATCCTGAGTGAGCTAACCCAGACTCAGAAGGATGCACATGACATCTATTCACTTATAACTGGATTTTAGCTATATAGTACAGGATATCTGTACTACAACCAATGCACCAAAGGAAACAGGAACATAGACTTTTTCCTGTCAATGAGATACTTAGCTCTAGTGGTGCTGCCTTGTAGGCCCCCAGTGTATGAGGAAGATCTTAGCCCTCAATGACTACTGAACTTGGGTGGGGGACAGTTATGTAGGGACACTCCACTCCAGAGGAGTGGGATGGAAGATATAGGGGGTAGAGGGTGGGAGGGCAGGAATGGAAGGGGTAGAAAGAGGCACTGTGGTGAAGATGTAACCTGAAGTAATAAATAAGTATTAAAAAAAATTAATGGTCTAAATTCAAGGTCAAGGTTGGGGTGAAGATGGTGTTAGGGAGCTTCAGGCTCCCTAACATGTGACATTGTTAATGTGACATTTAAATGCTGCTACCTTGATTATATTTATAAGACATCTACTTACTCTAAAAGCACAAAGGAACTAGTAGCATCCAGAAAAGTACCAATATATTGGTGATCCAAAGGGCAAAGGACTGACCACCAGAGACAAAAGACTTCTAAGTATTCACTGTGCTTACATAGTATCTTCTGGTAAAGTATACTGAGAAAGGGAACTTCTCTTTGTGTTTCAGTGTAGAATGAAGGGAAAAAGTAGCAGGTGAAACAAGGCTATACACAATTTATGGAAAGGAAATTTTGTCAGTATTCTGAACTAAGGGTTGCTCTCTACAGTGATGATTTCTAAAATATACATCTAGATGGATTCCATACGTCTGTATCTATCACATGCACATTCATTAGAATTTATTACTACATAAAACAAGCCACCCATTTGCTCACATAAGAAACACATGAAAACCACTTTCTTATTAATATATCTATGAAGGAACCTCTATTTTTGAATTTAGAATTCAGGAAGTTTGGGGCCTGCCGGATGGCTTACTGGGTATAGGTGCTTGCTGCCAACCCTGAGAGTCTAAGTTCAAGCCCTTAAGCCCACATGGTGGGTGCATTCCCAAAAGGTGTCCTCTGACCTCCTCGTTTGTACCATTGAATTCTTCTGCCCAGCTACACAGAAACACAAGAGAGAAAAACAGAGAGAGGAATTTTATATTATGTGAGATATTGGAATTGGATAGTTCCTATCAATCGTTGATAAGTTAGCAAGTAGAAAATAGTTCAGATCCGCCCTTTGTTTTGATAATGAGAAATGGATGCTAATCAGAGACTAATCCAGAGTGCAAAGATAGGATCTGATGGCCTGTCTCATTGCCAACATGTTTCATGCAGCCAAAAGGTGATCTGGCCTTCTTGGATCTTTTTTTTTTTTTTTTTTCAAGTGAAGTACCCAACATATGGCCCTATCAAGTAATTACAAGACTATCTTGGGGTTGCAGTGTAGCTCGGCATAGCACTCACTTATAAAGCTGTAAATTTGAAGCAGAGAGTGAAGGGAATGGGGAAGGAGAGGAATAAGGAGAGGGAGAGTCTGTCTAGGTTTCAGATGTGTTGTGCACGATAACATGCAATGCATAATACCTTTTCCACAACAACTATCTCCTACTGCAGAAAAAAAAAAAACTTGACTTTATTGGAATGACTTCAAGTTTTCTTTCCAACTGATAATTTTTTCAAATTTTTTATAAGACTAATTTTAAGAGATAGAAAATACATCACATATCTCTCATCACCACTAAAAACATTTTTCATACAAGTAAATGGCGTACTTTGAACATAACCCTCACCGTACCTTCTCCACCCTCCACTCCCATTAGTCAGGCACCTTTGTACCCCTAGACAGCTTCACTTCTACATTCACGCCATGTAGATAAATAAGATTTTATGCTTCTATATAAAGTCTAGGAACCACAAATGAGAGAAAATGTGTGATATTAGTTTTCTTATGATTATCTCTGATTACATTTATTGTCCTGCAAACAACTCAACTTCATTCTTTACGGCTAAAGTAAACACACTGTGTATATACCGATTCCTCTATCTTTGAGTGCCTAGGTCACTTAGTGACATTTTTCCAAGTAAATTTGTATTTCTCTCCTTGGCTTAGGACTAGAAGATGGGTTGTCCCTCTTTACAAATGTCCCTTTATTCTCACTTGTATCTGCCAAAGAAAGTAGGATCAAGAAATGGTAGGCAAGCCTCCAGGAGGTTGGCCTTGACCTCACAATGCCCTCATGGTGGAACACAGGTCTCTGCTGTAAGAGGTAGTCATGTAGGCATTTTCCAGGCCTCTTAGCTACTGATGTTGCTCTCCCCTGTAGACCAAATGCTCTCTGCCTGAGCATGATCCAGGTACGCACTGTTGGGTGGTGAGCCCAGCCCCGACAGTCTACTACTCCAGACATCAATATCTTTGCTTTTAAACTCAGTGGCGTGGACAGATCAGACCATTGTACCCAGGCATAGACTGACTTTCATAAGGCAGTTACTCTAGTGTTACAGCCCCAATGGGGAAAAAAAGCATAAAGAAAGAAAAGGGACTCTTTATTAGCTAGGAGAGTTGTTGGCACTACCTGCTGAGCCAATTGAGAGACTCTCCCACAGAAGTTGACCCTAGAAGGAATGCGCCAAAGTATCCCAGGAAGCGATTGTTCACACTGTTTAATGAAAATCCATTTTGAAGAGGATCACCTGGTGGCTGACATCACTTCCTTGCTTAAAAGCACTCCCGGTTTCTGTTTCAGCTCGGTTATCTTTTTGTAGGCTGAACCCCCTGCTGAAACCTTCAGTCATAGACCACTCACCCCAGTCCACCCTCCCTGGCAGTGGGTAAACGACAAATGAAAAGATTCTCTCCATCAAGTCAATTGGCAAGGGCAGGTGGCAGGGTACCCAAGGATGCTGTGGCTCTCCATGCAGTTTCGTGTCTCCGAGATCAAACACAGAGATCACGGGAAGAACAGGTGATCAGCGGGTGACAATAGATGACTGTACTAAGTTCTGGATGAGTTGAACAACTCAGACGAAATGGATGGCCCCATTTAAAATGACTTCAGAAGTATCAAAGGAGGCCTCTGTAGTTCCCGTTCCAGCCTTCAGACTCAAACATTATTTTCCAATCCTGCTGGCGTTATTGAGAGTGGGAAGGAAATGTGAAAAGGGCTCTCATCATTCAGACTTCTTCCCCATATGCCTTTTCCAAAGAGAAACCGAAAGTTGGTGTGTGGGTTTCAGAATGAGGCTGAAATAATCCACTCCCCGACCCCCAACCCTATCACAGAATTGCCCATGGGGCATAAGAAAACAGGAGTGTTGAAGAGAAAATACATCACATTACTTTTCCATTTCTTACCAGGAGATTGTAACCCACTACTCCACGCCTACCCCACAGAAGTAGTCATTTCCATTCTGGGACTGTCTGTCAACTCAATTTTGTTCAGCAATAGAAAATGAGCAGCTCACTAAACAAATAAATGACTTTTAGAATAGCCAATATAAAACCAACTGCCTCCTCATTTTACATAATAAATACATTGCCAGTTTTTAAATGCAAGAGTTGGTTACTGAACGGTTAGTGTGTTTAATTAATACCATGAAAACTCAGCCAGTGCAGAGGATCGAGTCAAAAGTCTGTCTCTCTCCCACCCTAACTTCATACTTTTCTCATGGACTCTCTCAGAAACAACCACCACTTGGGTTTTCAACAGAGTGTTCCATGGAAAACCTGCACATAGAGCCGTGTGTGTGTGTGTGTGTGTGTGTGTGTGTGTGTGTGTGTGTCTGTGTGTCTGTGTGTCTGTGTGTGTGTGTGTGTTTTCACATATTTACCCTTTTATACTTTTACATGGCTAAGAACCTACTCATCATGCTGTTGTATGCCTTGATATCTTGCTACTTCTCAGAAACCTTCATACTAAGTCACATGTGTTAATGGTTATGCCTCAGACCATGTCTCATTCCTTGTATGATTCATGGATTGACAGAGAAATAGGTGAAAGATGGGTAGATAGAGAATAGATAATAGAGGTAAGAGACAGACATATAGACAGATGATAGACAGAAAAATAGAATTTATTTATCTTACCTCCTATTGGCTGACACATACATGGTTTTGTCTTCTCTTCCTTTGTAAACAGCAAATCAATTGATATTCTTATATAGGACTTTTGCATTCGTGTTCCAATGATTCTTTCAAATAAATCTTTCAAATGGAAACTTTGAGGGAAATGTTGTGTCTGTTTGGGCAGGTGTTGCTGAATTTCTGCTCCCATACTTGATGCCAATCTATTCAATCACCAATAATATATGACGTTGTTCCATATTGTCAAAATATGTCTATCTAAGTGTAATTTTCTGTTTTTCAAGAGCTTTTAAGATGCTGTTTGTCTTTGCATAGATGCTTCATTAATTATAAATCTGTTCACATGCCTCCAGTGCTTGCCAATGTAGTTTGTAAATATTTTTCACTGATTTGATAATCAAGCCACATATCATATTGCACCATAGGAATCATCATTTTGCATCTCGGGAACAGCTGAAAGTCAGTAATTTCATATTCTATGATTAGATAGGCAAAAAAGTGATAGTTTATAATAGATATGCATATAGATGATAGATAGGTAGATAGATAGATAGATGATAAAATTTAATTAATACAGTTTAAGTGCAACTTGAGATATCTCTTCATAAATATCTTTGTTGTTCTTACATTTTCTTCTCTATGAAATTGTTACAATGTCATGTTTACCTGAACAAATTAGTACTCACATTTAAAATTGTGGATTAAGTCATATTTACTTGGAATGTAACTTGGAAATGATCAATAAGATGAAATGTTCCTGTCCTTACATTTCCAGGCTTGTGAAAATTTGAAATCCTTGAGACCTCTTAGTGAACGATTATTTTCCCTTTCATAGAGCTCTTCTGTATTTTTATTAAACTTATTCCCAGGTATCAGGTATTAGGTAGTAATGACATTAAAATGAGATCATCTTCTATTATATTTTTAAATTTTAAGCCTTAAAGAAAAAAAATCAACTTTTGAATGTTATTTTATAATACTATGTATAATTATTTTCTCTTAGTAGCTATTATTTTCTCTTAGTAACTATTAAGTTCCTAGATATATGATCATAAGATACACACTCAACCATATGTATATTATGCCTTCCTTCTTATGCCTAATCATATCAGCTTGCATTTGTAAAAACAATGCTCTGTTCTTAGGAAAACTTTTGGTGTCTGACAAGATGGGGACAACAAAAGGATGGAATATTCACCAATTTCCATTTAGTTTGATTAATAATCTTTCTAGAATGTGTCTACTAAGTTTTATCAGGCACCATAATAGAATATCTTTCACCATCAGTAAGACTAGATGTCATATTTTTATCTCTATTAATAGCCAATTTTATATAATAATAGACTTATTAAAATGCAATTAATTAAAATTGAACCATCCTTGCACTCTTATTATAATTGCATTTAATTAATACCATTTTCTTTCATTTTATTTATTAATTAAATGTTTTATTTCAAGATTTTACACAAATAATAAAATAATATTTGTCTTTAATATTGTAGTGTAAAGCTCTCAGTGCAATGAATGCCTCAAAGAAAAGAGATAGAAAGTTTTCCATCTTTTTCAACAGTCTGGAATAATCTGGGATCATTTGGGAAACACTTGAGCACTTTGTTCTTTGGAGATAAAATTTCCTGTGATGTTGTCAGGATGGTATGTGTATAGTTGGAGAAAATAGCTCTTTAATAAACAATTTTAATTTTTCTGTGATAACTAATATATTTACTCTTAAATATTTCACATAATTATACACATTCTATATAATATTTTAGATTTTATTTTAGAATATTTTACATTTTCATAGTTTTTCAAAAATATGTAAGTGTGATTAGAGAAATAGTGTGAAGATGTATTGATGAGTTGTTTTTTAAAAGCTTAAAATAGGGGCTGGAGAAATGACTAAATGGTTTATAGTACTAACTATTCTTCCAGAGAGCCCACGTTTGTTTCTGAGAACCCATATGGTAGCTCATGACCTTGTATAACTCCAGTTCCAGGGTATCAGTGCTCTCTTCTGGGCTTCATTGTTACTGTAAACATGTAGTACACACATTACATGTGGGCAAAACACTAATACATGTAAAATAAAAGTAAAGAAATCTTTCAGGTAAATTATTAATTATTGATGGACATTTGACTGTAAAAATTCTCTAGTTCCTAGAAATTAGTAAAGAGAATAACAAAAAGGAAGAGAAAATAATTGGTGTGTGTGTATACAAGTGCATGTGTGTGTGTGCCTGTGAAGTGTATATATACATGTGTATATAGGTGTGTGGGTATGTGTTTGTGTTTGTGTATACATACAATGTGCATGTGTGTGCATTTATGCATGCCTATATGTGTACTTATGTGCATGAGTGCCTATGTGTTATGTGAATGCAAATGTGTATTTTGTGTGTATATGTGTGTGCAAGTATACTTGTGTGCTTAAGTGTGTTCATATGTTCTTATATGAATGTCCATGTGTACATTTATATGTTTTGTGTGTTCCTGTGTGCATTTGTACTTGTTCATGTATATATTTTTGTGTCCTCTGTGTAGATGTACATGCAAACAGGGGTCTTGTGTGTACATATGTATGTATGTGTGTATTTGTGTATGCATGTGTGCTTGTGTGTGCCTCTGTGTGTGTGATGTTTTATATTAGATATCTAAGGAGGATTCTAACTAAGCAACCAATACTGATTACTTTAATTCCATTAATTATTATATACTTACCTGGAATATTAAAATCTGTTAGTTATATTGTTTGAAAAATTCTGAAAGGTGAATAATTGCTTGAGTTTTCAAAGCTATATAAAGGTTTTGTTGAGACCTAAAATATTCCATGTATTGAAGTTCTAATGTTATTTTCACTTTATATTTCTTTCCTTTACTAGAATAGCATTGTAAATAACTAACTATATTATATGTATGTATGTAATTATATTCTACATATATATTCTATATAGGTCTATAATTCATAGATTAAATGATATAACATTTAAGAATTAAATTATGTAATATTTGAGGGTTTAGTTAGTACATCATCTTTAAATAAAGAATACTACCAATAAGCCTGAAGTTTGTTATTGTTGTTGTTGTTTTGTTGGTTATTTATGTATTTATTTATTTATTCATGTATTTACTTATTTATTATCTTCAGGAGTTGGAGAGATGGTCCCTGTGGTTAATAGTACTTTCTGTTCTGTAAGAGGACCTGGGTTCAATTCCCAGGTTTCTTAACAAGTTGCTCACATATAACTTCAGTTCCAGGTGATCTGATGCTCTGATTGGCCTCTGCAGTCAATTTCACACATGTGGAGAACACACACACACACCTAGATAAAATAAGAAAATATTTAAAAGTAAATAAAATTTCTCTTCAGTATACCTATTCATGTATCTTTTCAGAATATAAATAACAACATTGAAAATTAAGCCTGGGCATGGTAGCTGACTCTGGTAAGCCCAGCAATAGGGGGCTCATGAAGGAGGCAAGTGAGTTTGAGAACAGTTAGGACCACATATTAAAACCTTGTCTCAAAATACAGAACAAAAATTATGCAAATATAGATAAGATAAGAGTCATTGCAAGGGATCCTGGTCTCTGTAGTATGCAGAAGAAATACATATTAGTCACAGTCTGAGCTTGCCAGCAACCGACATTCAGTTATAACACTTCTAAAGGATTTGAAATTCAAAATCAAGGTAGCCTTTATACCTACTAAAAGTCTGCTTTCTGACCCATGGCCTGTCTTTTTGGGTCCTCACAGGTTGAACGAAAGTGGTGAAAAATATCTCATGCTTCCTTTTTTTAAATTAATTTATTTATTCACTTTATATCCCGATCGCAGTCCCCTTCCTCCTCTCCTCCGAGTCCCACCCTCCCACACTCTTTCCCAATCCCTCCTCCTATTCTCCTCAGAGAAGGGGAGCACCACCCACCTACCTTCTACTGTACCACCACACATCCAGTTGCATCAGGACTAAGCTCATCCTCTCCCACTGAGGCCAGATGAGGCAGCCCAGCTAGGGGAAAAGGATCCAAAGACAGGGAAAAGAGTCCATGTCAGAGACCTCTGCCAGTTGTTAGGGACCCACATGAAGACCAAGCTGCCCATCAGCTAAATATGTGTGGGGGCCCTAGGTCCAGTCCACCAGCTCTTTGGTTCAGTCTCTGTGAGACTCCCACGGGCCCAGGTTAGTAGATTTCTGTTGGTCTTTTTGTCCCTTTCGGGTCCCTCCATCTTTCCCCCAACTCTTTCACAAGACTCTGAAATCTCTGTCTAATGTTTGGCTCTGCGACTCAGCATCTGTTTTGATCTGCTGCTGGGTAGATGCTCTCAGAGGACAGTTATGCTAGGTTCCTGTCTGCAAATGTAGCAGGGTATCAATAATAGGGTCAGGGTTAGCTCTCTCCCATGGGGTGAGTCTCAAGTTAGGCCAGTCACACTGATTGCCCATTCCCTTAATCTCTGTTCCAATTTATCCCTGTATATCTGTAGACAGGGTAAATTTTGGGTTGAAGGTTCTGTGGGTAGGTTGGTGTCCCTCTTCCTCCACTGGAAGTCCTGTCTTACTATAGTAAGTGGCCAGTTAAGTCTCTATATCACCTGCTGCTAGGAGTCTCACCTAGAGTCACCCCAGGAACCTACACCACAGCAGATCTCTAGTTTGTCCCAGAGATGCACCCCACATCAGTTTCCCATCTCTCTCCCTGTCCTCTCACCTCGTACCCCACTCTTCCCACACCTTTTTTTTAATGTTTATTTATTACTTCAAGTTTCATCTCCATCATAGTGTCCTCTTTCCACCCCTCCCAGTTCCACACTCCCACCCTCTCCTCCCTCTCCCACCCATGCCATTCCTCTGATGTGGAGGGTCCCTACATATCAGCCCCTCTCAGTTCAATAGTCATATGAGGGCTACGAGTTTCTTCTTGCACTGGGGCCTACATGGGAGCACCCCTAGGGCAAATTCACCCATCAATAGGTAACAAAGACTATGTTCCTGATCCTTTTGGTATGTTGGTTGTAGGACAGTTATCCTGTAATATATGGCTAAATCCAATTATAAGTGAGTAGATGCCATGTGCATCTTCTGGGTTAGCTCACTCAGAATGACCTTTTCTAGTTCCATCCATTTGGCTACAAATTGCATGATTTCCTTATTTCTGATAGCTTAGTAAATGTACCACAAGTTTTTTTATCCATTCACCAGTTGAGGGACATCTGGGTTGTTTCCAGTTTCTAACTATTACAAATAAGGCTGCTATGAACATAGATGAGGATATGTCCTTGTGGTTTGGTGAGAAATTGTTTAGGTAAATACCCAGAGTGGTATGGCTGGTTCTTGAGGTAGGGCTATTCCAAATTTTCTAAGATATCGCCAGACTGATTTCCATAGTGGTTGTACAAATTTGTACTCCCACCAGCAATGGAGGAGGGTTCACCTTTCTTCACAACAAAGCCAGCATGTGCTATCATTTGAGGTTTTGATCTTAGGCATTCTGACAGGTGTGAGATAGAATCTCAGAGTCATCTTGAGTTGCATTTCTCTGATGATTAAGGATGTTGAGCATTTCTTCAAATGTCTCACTGCCATTAGAGATTCCTCCTTTGTGAATTCTTGGTTTAGCTCTGTTCCCCATTTTTTTTATTGGATTGTTTGGCTTCTTGGCATTTAATTTCTTTTGTAAATTATGGATATTAGCCTTCTGTCAGATATGGGATTGGTAAAGATCTTTTCCCAATCTGTAGGTTACTGTTTTCTTCTAATAACAGTGTCCTTTGCCTTACAGAAGCTTTTCAGTTTCATGAGGTCCCATTTATTGATTGTTGGTCTTAGGGCCTGAGCTATTGGTGTTCTGTTCAGGAAGTTGTCACCTGTGCCAATGAGTTCGAGGGTTTTCCCCATTTTCTCTTCTATTAGATTTAGTGTGTTGGTCTTTATGTTAAGGTCTTTGATCCACTTGGACTTAAGTTTTCTACAAAATGATAAGTATGGGTCTAATTTCATTCTTTTACATGTCGACATCCAGTTAGACCAGCACCATCCACTGAAGATGCTGTCCTTTTTCCATTGTACAGTTTTGGCTTCTTTGTCAAAAATTAAGTGACCATAGGTATGTGGGTTCATTTCTGGGTCTTCAATTCTATTCCATTGATCCACTGGTCTATTTCCATACCAGTACCATGCTGTTTTTATCACTATTGCCCTGTAGTATAGCTTGAAATCTGGGATAGTGATACCTCCAGATTTTTTCTTGTACAGGATTGATTTAGCTATTCTTGGTTTTCTGTTATTCCCTATGAGGTTTAGAATTGTTTTTTCCAGGTCTATAGAGAATTGTGTTGGTATTTTGATAGGAATTGCATTGAATCTGTATATTGCTTTTGGCAGGATGGCCATTTTTAGTATACCTAAGTGACCCCAAAAATTCCACCAGAGAACTCCTACAACTGATAAATTCCTTCAGTAGGGTGTCTGGATACAAAATTAACTCAAAAAAATCAGAAGTCCTTCTTTATACAAAAGATAAATGGGCTGAGAAAGAAATTAGGGAAACAACACCCTTCACAATAGCCACAAACAATATAAAGTACCTGGGGGTAACTCTAAGCAAGCAAGTGAAAAACCTGTATGACAAGAACTTCAAGTCCTTGAAGAAAGAAATTGAAGAGGACATCAGAAGATGGAAAGATCTCCCATGCTCATGGATAGGTAGGATCAACATAATAAAGATGGCCATTCTTCCCACACCTGATCCCCATCCTCATTCCCTTCCCACCCACTCTTCATTCTTCTTTTATAAAGACCTGAATCCCATCCTTGAACATGACAATATCATAACCAAATCACCTCCACAATCAACAGGGTGGGGATGAAGAATTAACTTCAATGAATTTGGGATGTGAGGCACACATACTCAGAAACTCCCAAACGGGGTAATGTGTGAGACTGCAGAAACTGATAAAAGCACCACCATTCAAGGGACAGGTTAGCAGGGATACTAGTGGTTCTGGTGCATGCAGAAAGAAATAAGAACTTTAGTTGAGGACCTTCCCTAAATATAGTAAATACTGATAAAAATTTTAGAACAAGGAGAATGAATTATCAGTTTTCAAGGCAACTAAGAATACATAGACATAAATTATATCTCAATGGTATAGCAGTTTAAGAATAAATTTTCAGCTAAATCACTTAGAATTCTAAACAAAATCTGTGCTACAGGTAACATGTTATTAATATAGCCAATTAAGTGGGAAATCAGACTCTATGAAACAGAGACAGAATTCATGTGTGCATTTTGCCAATAAAGACCTTTCTCTTTCAAAACCATTATAACTAGTATGAGTAGTTAATTTTGAGTTAAAACATGAATGCCTATCCTTTTGGCAACAGTGAACATAGAATTATAGGAGAGTTGAGCAATGAGAGAGTCAAGGCTGAATTGAAATGTTTATAAACCATTTATCATCCACCACTCCTCATCATCCTCCTGGGTCCCTAGCCACATTTCCCAAAGACTAGAGAATGTACAGGGTATGGGAGAAGGGATGCAGAGAATTAGTTCAAGAAGACTGCTATTGCAGGTTTCCAGGTATTCTTTGTTTCTATTATCCCAACCACACCATAGAGAGCTAAATGTCTCTGAGCTCCACACAAGACCTCAAAACACAAAATGCTCAGGGTGAGCAACATGGGTAAGAAGCCTTCTGCATGAGCTTGCCTTCACTAGTGCTTGTCTATGGCCATGAATGCATAATGAACAGAATGTTGCCAACCACATTCACATCTGTGCATCTGTGAGTGGAAATGTTAAGGTCTGTATTATGCCTAAAATCTATAGTTGGAGGCTGGAGAGATGGCTCAGATGGCAAAGCGTGAGTGTAATGACTTGAGTTATGTCTGCTAGCACCACATAAAACACCATGTGTTGATCAAAGAGACCCTCATAACCAATTAACTAGGACACAAGGGGACTCTAGAGACTGAACCAAAAACCAAAGAACATGCAAGGGCTGCTCCTAGGCACATTACACATATGAATTGGATAGGTTGCTTGGTACTCAAGTGGATAACCTTACAGTTGAAACAGAGAATATCTCTGATTTGGGCAAGATTTCCTCCCTCTAGATCCTATTTTCCTAGGAGAGCTTCCTTCTCTTGCCTCAGTGGAAGGGGGGGGGGGGGGAATTAGTCCTGGTGCGGTTTGCTCTCAGAAAAAGGGGTGGGGTAGGGGTGGGGGGGGGGGTGGGGGGGGGGGGGGGGGGGGGGGGGGCAATTAGTCCTGATGCGATTTGCTATCAGAAAATGAGTTGGTATTGGGTTTGGGGGGGGGATGGGGGGAAAGGGGGGGGGGGGTGGGACGGGGGGCAGGGAGGGGAAATTTTTTTTAAAGAAAAAAAATTAGAAGGAAAAAAGTCTTGGCAAGTTAATAGTAACAAAACAAAAACAAACGAATAAAAAAAAGCCATGTGCTATACTACATGTCTTGAATCTTCTGGCCTCAGTGAGTGCCTGCACTCATGCGCATATCCACATTATTAAAACTCATAAAAATAAATCTTAAAACATAAGGAGTTAAAGATAAATAGAGGAAGACAATTGATCTCAGCTCCCACCACATACACAAATACAAAAACAAAAAGTATGACTTCTGAACTGGGGCGAGGGACTGTTATGTAGGGACACTCCACCCCAGAGGAGTGGGATGGAAGGCGTAGAGGGTGGGAGGGTGGGGCTGGGAAGGGGAGAAAGAGGACAATATGATGGAGATGTAACCTGAAGCAACAAATAAATAAATTTATTTATTAAAAAAAAAGTAAAATTAAAGTAAATTTTCAAAACAAAAGACTCCTTTTAGTGGGGAAGACATACTTGGCTACTTTCTCTGCCTGCTAGTGTGGTTTACTACTTTTTAATGAATTCAAATTCTCTCCTGGTGATGCTATCAAGCTTAATTGCAAGCAAAGCAAAAAATCTTTACATAATTTTTCATCAATGCATGGTAGAGAACATGGGTCAAAACACATAAAGGACTGTAGAACTCACAGCCTCTTTCTGGGCCTCAGTCTCCCAATTTGTAAAGAAAAAAGCTGGCCAGATGAAAATTAGAAAACCATGATTGCAAGGTGCTGAAATCACCAAGAGGTTATATATTTACACACACACACACACACACACACACACACACACACACACACACACACACACTTCTCATATGGTCTCAACAGTCTCATTGCCTTCTCCCATAACCCAAAAAAGGGAACTCCTGGGCTTAACCCTAAAATGTACATTTCTGGAAGGAAGGGGTTAAGGAAGTCCTTACCATCAAGTCCTTGAAGATAAATAAATCCATCTCAAATGATTGATTAGTCTAGAAGTATCCAACTTTGAACAATGCACCAAAAATATTGAATATTGTGCATGTATACTTACAGAATAACCAGTAGTCTCATTGCCTTCTCCCATAACCCAAAAACGGAAACTTTCCATGGTGTTTTCCCTTTTGTTATAGGACTAAAACTGAGACTCAACTCCTTGGATCAGCACTAGTTTGGAAATTTCTCCTTAATGTATCTAAAAATGTTTACATGTAGGGCTAGAGAGATAGCTCAACAGTTACAAATGCTTGCTGCTTTTCCAAAAGATCTGAGTTTCATTCCTGTGACTCACACCCAGCAGTTCACAACCACCTGTAAGCCCAGCTCTAGGGGATCAGACACCCTTTTCTGGCCTCCTCAGGGATATATGCACACACACACACACACACACACACACACACACACACACACCTCCATGTGTACTCATATACCCACCCATGAAAAGAGACATACACATATGCACGTGGCTATAAGTTTTTAAGTAAACGTAAAAATAAATGACCAGCTATGCATGTTTCAGGGAAAATGCTTTTGCACTGACAAGCCTATATTTGTGGTTAGTAAATACCACATTTTTGTTATAAAATTTAAAATCCAATGTTATTACAATTTTATTGCAATGGTAAGAGATAGACTGGAAAAGTCTACTTCAGTGGCAAAGAATCTTCTAGATTATATTGTATAGCATTAAGGATGGTCCTTGCACTATAGTGTTAACTGCTCTCTATCCATTAATCTGTTTCAAAGTGAATGCTAATGAGAGAAGAAAAGAGATGTCAATATTCATGACACCGTAGGAACCACAGATGTTTGAAATGTGGTTTTCATCAGTGTCTAGAGGGAGCTATAAGAAGCTGTATACCAGGGAAGGACAGCTTGCTTCCAAATATGATCATCATGACAAGTTCTGTGAGGAGACAGAGTGCCCAGAATTTCATGGTTGTTAACTCTTCCAGCCCTCAAGTGTCACTTTCTGTGGCTCAGCCATGAAACATGAGAGCTTGTCTTTGTCCAAATGCTATTGGAAGTGTGGAAAGGCACACTGCCTACTATTCACAGGATTCAGTGGAAGTCTCTAGAGCAGCACGTCAGACAGGCAACAGCTGCTGGAATCACAGAACCATTGCCAGTTCCTGTTGTTTGTGTCACATTTCGATTCCTTCATTCAGTAAGATGAAAAACAGCTGAGTGTTCACACTGCATAGTTATGAAGATACTCTGATATCTGATCGAAAATGTTCTGTGAACCCTGGTTAAATGTGGCTAAGAGGCATCTGTGGTGGTTAGCCTCAATTGTCAGCTTGATGAGATCTAGAATAACCTGGGAAACTGTCCCCTCAGCACACCTCTGGGGATCAAATAGATTCATTGGACTCACATCACAGCAGGAAAGAGCAGAGAGGAAGACATGACTTGCTGTCAGGCAAGTGAGGTGGTGGAGGTACAGACTCAAGAGATGGACTGAAGGTGGGATCTAATGACTTTGTCTCTGAAGACATTTGTGTGCTGGAGTGAGTGATCAGGTAAAGTATGAAGGGTGAGCTGGGTAGAGGCTCAGCTGGCAGAGTGCCCAACCATATGAACTTGAATTTATCCCAAGCACACACACAAACATCAGGGCATTAAGGCACATGCCTGTAACCTCAGTGTTGGGGAGCAGAGACTGGAGAATTCCTTCGGCTCTGTATCCCGATATTCTAGCCAAATTGGTGATGTACAGGTTCAAGAGGCCATATCTCAAAAGGGGGAAGGGGGAAGCAATCAAGAAAGACAGCCAACTTTGACCTTTGGTCTCCACTCAAATGTGAGTGCATGCATACACACAGCACAACATGTATGCACACATACGTACTATTACCGATAGTGGTATTCTCAGTTACTGTGTTCTTCTATCCTGGTGGATGCTTCAGTATGCATAGAGGACTTTGAATTAAACCCATAGCATCTCTAGGGAGGACCAGAGATAACATGGACAGCATATCTAAACTCCTAGAATCTTGACCTTGACTGTCTTCTGCATGATTTATTTGCTGCTTTGTACCGAACGAATAGAAGGCAATATGGCCTTTTTAATTCGACAAGAAGTGTACTGAATGATGTTTTCTTTTTTTAATTATTATTTTTTTAAATACTTTATTTTTTTTCTTCAAGTTACATCTCAGTCACAAACCCCTCCTATTCCCCCTTCCTATCCCGCCCTTCCACCCTCTTCCCCCCAGAAGTTTCCCCTTTCAGTCCAACATATGGTTCCTTCTCTTATAGCAGTAAGTATTATACAAAACAACAGATATAAATATGCCACATTTATGAGAGTTAAATGGCCCAGTATACCTTCCCAATGTCCAGTTTATACATATTTGGCCCCTGACTTTAACATTCTACTATCTAACCATCTCCATGAGTTTAAAGGTCTATATCTGACTCAACATTCATACTAACTTGCAACACACTTTTAAGAGTATCTTCTTAGATCTATAACACCCTCTTGATTCCTAAACCTCCACTGTAAGAATGATGTTTTCTTGCTGAAAAGCACTAATGAAGAAATGAGATGAGTGTAAGATGCTAAAGAGTACACTTTGGACATTGAAGTGTGGAAGGACATAAACTAGATATTGAATGGTGGAAAAGGAAATTGACCAGAGAACTGTAGTTAGACTCATAAGCATAATAATGAGCAGATTGGCATTAGAAGTGATCATTTAACAATGGGTCAGTTAGGATGATGTTAGTATTTTATTCACTTATACACAGGGTCACGTTGTTAAAGAGCTGGATTTAGTCACATTGGGTTTTATATTTTATAAAATTTATATTTTATAATGTATTATAAAAGAAAGAGAACTGAGGAGACTTGTATTTTAAACCAGATAAGAAGGCATTAGTAATTAAAGTGACAAGATGCCTCAGAGCTGCCAAGCCTAATGACCTAAGTTCAATTCCAAGAACCCAAATAGCAGAAATAGATCCAACTCCTTGAAGTTGCCCTGTGACCTCCACACATGCACTGTAACACACACACACACACACACACACACACACACACTAATAATTAATTTAATTTTTAAAAGGTCTTTCAAAGTGGGAAAGGGTGGTTATATTAACAGATTAAAGAAACATTGGCATTTACACACCAGAGGGAATATTCTGGAAAGATGGGGTGGCCAAAGATGGAATATTTGACATTAATGGTACTATTATTGGTAATTGGTCAGGATTTTTATACGGCCCTGGGAATGATTGCCTATATATAGGTCCTTTCACAAAAAAAAAAAAAGGAAGATACTTGGCATGTATTTGAAGCCAATCATTGACTCCAAAAGGGAAAATCATGGAAATTTTGAAACTTAGCTTTTTATAAAGTTTTCCCATTTGGGTTTGAGTTAAGTTTGGTATGTCTAAAATATTTTCTCTGAAATAGAGCATGGGCAAAATTAATTTTCTATGGTGTTCATAGATGCTCCTGGAATCTTTCTGAAGCCTCAATCTTCAAATGTGAAAATGTTATTTCTTAGAGCCAAAATTTCAGAGTCTGAGATGAAATGTCCCTTGTAGATGTTAAATTAACTCATCTGTTTTCTCTTCCTCCTTATGTTTATCTTCCTCACATAATCTTCTGTTTTCAGACATAAAGAAAAATTATAGAAAAGTGATAGGTAGGTAGATGATAGATGATGGTGGTAGATAGATAGATGATATAGAGACAAATAGATGATAGATACATAGATAGATTAGATAGATAGACAGACAAATAGATGATAGATAGATACAAGATAGATGATAGATGATAGACAAATAGATGATAGATGCATAGATTAGATAGATAGGTAGATAGATAGATGATAGATAGATAGTCAGACAAACAGATGATAGATAGATACAAGATAGATGATATATAAATGATAGACAGACAGATAGATGATGATAGATGGATGGATAGATAGATGATAATAGACAGACAGAGATGATAGATTAGATAGATAGATGATAGATAAATGATAGACAGACAGATAGATGATGATAGATGGATGGATGGATGGATGGATAGATAGATGATAGATAGATTGATAGGTAGATAGATAGATAGATAGATTACAATAGACAGAGATGATAGATTAGATAGATAGATGATACATTAATACATATATAGATACATAGATAGATGATAGGTAGATACCAAGAACTAGATATGTAGAATAAGATACCTCTGGGATAGACTTTATTCTGCATACTCAGATTTGTCTACAATCTACTATATATCAAATTACACCCCTGTTGTTTTCAAGCATTAAAATGATTAATGGACACCTGAAATAAACACAATCCTGAGGCATGTGTATCATTGTGCTATACAGGACATTAACTCTCAGGAGTTTAAGAAATACACATGTGGGATAGGATAGCATAGTTAGTAAAGTGTTACTGCCAGGTATGGTGACACACACCTGTAACCCCAGCAATGGCACAAACAGAGAAAGATGGATCTCTGAAACTCAAGGTCACAAGCTCAAGGTCACAAGCTCAAGGTCACAAGCCACACAAAATCAATAAAGTTTCAGTGAGAGGCCTTGTCTCAAAACATAAAGTTAGAGAGTGGTTGTGACCTTTGGTCTCTATGGGCACTTACACATATACACAAATGCATGCATATTCAGGCATGTATGCACACATCCACACTAACAAATACATACCTCATGCACACAACATACCTCATACATTTTTAGAATAAATATTTATTTAAGTCTGCCTAAACATAAACAACTTCATGTAGCAGATAAAGATAAATCAACATAGAGGTTAGGAATCTGTGATCATATGATTTAATATTCTTTAACCATACCCACAAGAAGTTACCCACCAATTTGACAACAATGAGACTCACTCTCTTCAAATCATCACCTTGGCAAGTTATACTATGTATTATAATTTTATTATCTATTTACTTCATATATGTGATATATTTATTCCTATGCTGTTGACATTGCTGTAGATGTCTTATGAGCTACTTTTGAGGCTTGCTTATCTGTAAAGGATTTTCTCCTGAGCATTTTTTTAAGGAAGTTGGATTACACTTTTGAAAGAAGATTTGCCTGCCAGGGTTAACTTGAAACAAAGAAAGGAAGGGGTGGGGATTCATTGATTATGCATTTAAGAGATTTGAACCATTACAAAGGAATAGCTTTGTTGAAAAATACATAGCTTGGTTGACTTGCAAGTGTGTGATCTAACTCTGAAGGCAATTTGCAAAGCACTAAGACTCCTGTTTTGAGCTGACCATTAATAAAATGCCTGGAGAATTACTGACCACTTTGCCATGGAATATCTTACTTGGGAATGTTTGCTTCTGGGCTCAAAGAATAGACAGAATGGATTGCTGATGCTCGACACTAAATTCCTCCCTCACAGTTCTACAGTCTTCTCGCATACATGTTTAAGCATTTTTTTTCTTCAGCTGAATTAAAACAGTATGGTTGATAGTGTGAACCTGCGGCCAAATTTCCTCGCGGAATCTGGCTCACTTGTGACTTAGCTCACTCTGTGGCATGCCGAAAGCAGCAAAGAAACCTCAATGTGGTAGAAGCATTTGCCCGGGTCTTTTTTTTCCTCAAAATAAGACACTTCAAGGGCATCTCCCACCAACTACGGTTGCTTCATTTTGTGGCTCTCTGTTCTTGTGAATGCAGATCCTCCAAGATGGCCACCTTTATCACTTCAGTTGCAGGAGCCCTGGACTCGTTAGTGATCAGAACGTACCCAGTGAGGGTCCTGAGGTTATTTTTAACATTCTGTGCTCCTCTACCTGTGGTTCTCAGTAAAACCATTTTCCAAAATGATGTTAGAAGTTGCCTTGCTAAAAGCGTGGCCTCCAGAACACCAGGTGTTCTTGCTCTTTGCCCTCCTGTGGGTCATCAAGAGAATGTTCCTTTACGACTCATCTTATGTGCAGTTTGTGTCAGATAAGTAAGACTGTCCCCTCCTCGGTTTCCCTGTTCCTGTTGTGCTTCACTTTGAAAGAGATGAAAGTGTCCCAAATGTATTATATCTACCTAAAGTCCAATGGTCCTGTTGTTAATACAAAAATCATGCACACGCACTCAAGAGATGGGTTTTTTCATTTCCTAAAAGTTCTATTACTTTTCCCTATACCCACATCCACAAAATCCTAAAAATCAACTCTTATATAATGGGGACTTATTTTACATTCTTGGAGTAGTCTCTCTTCCTAGCTATGAGTTTTGCTTCTTATTTAGTGAGCTGGAAGCTTGGTAACCTGGGCATGGGACAGTTTTGACACTGGCCTTGGTGGCAGCCTGAGCAGGTCGAGGCAGAGAAGCCCTAGCTACAAAGGGACTCAGCCTATAAAATGCTCCCAAGACCAAGGATTTACTGTGTCTACATTTAATAGTTGCAATAGCTATAACAAGGCTGGAGGCATAGCTCAGTCAGTAAAATGCTTGCCTTGAGAGCAGAAGGAACTGAGTTTAAGACCCAGAATGCACACTTAAAAAACCAGGTAGAGTGTCAAGTTCATGTAATCCAAACAGTGGGTGGGGGATACAGGAAGATCCCTGGGGCTTCGCACCAGGCTGACCTAAGCAGGTTCCAGGCCAGGGAGAAACCTGTCTCAGAAACCAATATGGACAGCACATCTCTAAGAATTAACCCCAGAGGATAACTGTTGTTCCTCTTTGTGCACAAGCACATGTGGGCATGTGCATACTAATTAAAAATGTACTCCCTGCTAAAAGCTGACATATTTTAGTGAGTGTATCTTTTAAGCTATTTTTCCACTTGGTACTTATGTTGTTATGTGCAACCAAAAGTATTTTAGAGACAAGGGAAACAAAGAAGTTAAGTGATTGGCAAGAATAAAATAGTGTTGGGAATGGCTCTGACCAGACAATCCCCACAGCCCAAAGCTTTTCTCTTTCGCTATTCTTTCTAATGTACCTAATTCACAATGCTATTAATTAACTAATGGTTTGTGTACCTAATACAGCCTATGAGTACAGAAATACCCTCCTGAAGATGATGAGGAAAGAAGAGCAGGCACAAATAGAGAGTAAACAAGGTCTTTTCAAGTCTACTCCAGACAGGGTCTATAACTCAGATAGATAATTAGGTAACAGATAGATCGTAGATGGATGGATAAATAGACAAACAGGTAGACTGATGATTGATAGAACAGGAAGTCACATTACTTGGCAGGACCTAGAATCACCCAGAAAACAAACCTCTAGGTCTGTCTATCAGGGAATTTCTAGTGTGTTAATTGAGGCAGGCAGATCTACCCTAAGTGTGGATACCAGTATTCCTCAGACTGTGATCCTGAACTTAGCACAAGGGAAAAAAATGAGCTGAGTACCAGCAACCATCCCCTTCTGCTTCCTGACTCTGGATGCAGTGTCACATACCCGACATCATAGTTTCCCATTTTGATGGATGATGCCTTCAAACCAGGAACCAAAACAAACTTCTCCCCCTCCTCCTCAAACTGCTTCTTGTCAGGTATTTGATCACAGCAATGAGAAAACAACCAATACAGGAAGATAGCTGTGGAAGCGCATGTATACATGTACATCTATGAAAGGCTCCGTTCAATGGACTGAGTTGCAAGAGGCTGGCCACATGCTTGCTGCATCTGCATCTGGTCACCCAAGCTCAGTGTCAGTTTCTACAGTTTCTAAAGGTCAGGACATACCCCTGAGATCAGCAGGCCAATCCCTTGCTCCTCATTTTGGTTCTTGCACCTGCCTGTTGTCAAGAGTTATCATTTTCCCCTCCTCCTCCACCTGCACTTGATTCTCAGCTCTGCTTCTGAGCTTGGCCATGAGTACCCCAGCACATGCTTCTCTTGAAGAATGCTGTCATTCTTCTCCAGCTCCTGTGAGTTCTGTGTTTAGGCTACCTTTCCAGCCCTTTCTACATTCTGTGTGATTTCACCTGAATGTTGTGTCATGACCTTATTAGTGTGTGTGTGTGTGTGTGTGTGTGTGTGTGTGTGTGTGTGTGTGTG
>CAJQZJ010032114.1:4627130-4653257 GCA_907164525.1 Lophiomys imhausi
TGTGTGTGTGTGTGTGTGTGTGTGTGTGTGTGTGTGTGTGTGTGTGTTATAAATGCATACATACATGTGTGTTTGCACGTATGGGTGTGCACATATGTGTTGTTCAGGCCAGGGCTAGGTATCTACCTCAATCACTCTACACTTTTACATTGAACCCAAAGCTCACTGATTTCCTAAGATTAGCTGGCCAGTCTGCTCCAGGGATTCTCCATCTCTACCTACCTCCCAAATGCTGGGATCACAGGTGGATGTCCCACTCATCTGACACTTTATATGGGTATTGGGGATCCAAACTCCAACCCTTACATTCACACTAAGCACTCTCCTTTCTAAGCCATTTTGCCAGCCCCATGACCCACTCTCCAAGATGACTCCATCTGTTTAGTGGGCCTGAATTTTCTATCCCCTAGAAGCCTGTAGTTTAGTCATCTAGACAGTTGGTCTCTCCAAGTCCACCAGCACTGTTCAAGTCTTGCTGTTCTGACTCCTCAGAGAGCTAATGCTGTGCTTCTTCACAGACCCGCTCACCTCAGCCAAGTCTCCACACACCAGCTCCACTCCCTCCAAAGGAAACAGCTTCCTTTTGCTCCTGTGATTTCATATTCTGTTCCAAAAGCCAGCTATTCCTCATGGGGAATTCCCCTTCCCTTTACTCCTCTCTCTCTGTTCAGGCAGAATCAGCCACAAGGCACATTTGGGGCATCTAAACTGAGGAAACCCATTGTTTCTGAAACAATTACCCATTCGTATGTGACCTTTTCCCCAACTTTCCAAATCCTGGGGCAATGATCAATAAAGTGTGGTACTAGGCCCAGCAGTAGATGTATCTCTTGGACGTGTGTTAGAAATCAATTTTCTCATTCCTTACTTTAGATCCACTGAACAAGAAACTACAGGGATGAGGCTCAGAGAGAAGAATGCTATCAAGCCTACAGTACCTGAAAACACTCAGCCTCCAAAATTTCTACCCCAGAGAAATGTCCACTACACCCTGCCCAAAATACCTAATCTTCCTGTCACCTTGTGTGTGTGTGTGTGCACGGTGCACGTGCACACACACACGTATGTGCTGTATGGGTGGACGTGTATATGTGTGTATTCATGCAGAGGTCAGAGATCAGCCTCAGCTGTTATTGCTCAGATGCTGTCCACCTTGATTTTTGAGGCAGGGTCTCCCAGTCTGGAACTCACAGATTGGGCTAGACTGGCTCTCCAACGAGACCCAGGGAGGTACTGCATGCAAGGCAAGAACTTAACTAACTGAGCAATATCCATAACCCTTCCTCAAGTACCCTCTTGAGTTTAAAGTAGACAGAGTTAAATTCTAGTTGGCTTTACTTCTTTGTTCTTGTGTAATCATCTAGATTTGTTAACCAGACCCTTACTATAAATATGACTGCTTGAACAGACTCAGCTTGTCTGCCTTTGTATGCCAATGTTCTATGAGATCACAGAGAGTCCAATGTTAACAGTACATGAGACACAACCTGCTAAGTGTTAACACTGGGACACACACACACACACACACACACACACACACACACGCACGCACAAACACCCTAACCCCTGCTATGTCACAACTAACATCTGGACAGAGTCTCTGGGCAAAGTCTTTCTGAAATGCAGATGCTGACATCACATGGCCATGTGAGTCTTGCCATCCTCTGAGCAATGGTATCCAGGAGGTTGGATATTTAAGAAGTACAGGGGTAGGTAAAGGCTCTGATTATTACATCTTTAATCATGCCTATGTTCCCCCAAAGAATCCTAAGCAATTGAGAACCAACTTCAAAAGTAAATCAGAACATTTTTCCGGAAAAATCAATACTCAAGGAATTTTGAGACCTGTCTTCCTACTGAATATAAACTACCTCATCATCCTGGTGGTAGATACTTAATGGAAGCCAGCAAGAGGTCTATAAAACCTAATGGCACCCCTGATATAAACACACACTACAACTCTAGTCATTCTGCAGTTACGATCCTGCAAGTGAAAGACCAAGGCAAATGGTTTTCTACGGTCTCAAGGAACTTGCTTATGAATAATGGAGAAAAAAATACAGTGCCCCATGGATCAGACACCAAATATCACCAGACTCTGGGAAAAAATGTTGATTTTGATGCCAAAGTCAATGGTTCGTTTGTGTATGTACATGCATGTGAAGGCCAAAGGTTGATGCCAGGGGTCTTCCTCAATCACTCTCCACCTTAATTTTTAAGACTGGGTCTCTCACTGAACTTGGACCTTGACCATTTGAGTAGACTAGCTGTCCAGCAAGCCCCAGTGACCTTCGTGTCTTTGCCTCCTCTGCACTGGAACTATAGCCCATGTCAATGCACAAGGCTTTTTTTTACATGGATCTTGAGGAACTTCAGGCCCCCATGATTGTGTAGAAAACACTTTACTAACTGAGCCATCTCCCCTCCCTTAATTGTTCTGATAGGTAAAACTCCATCAGAAAGCCTCATGTTTCCTCGTGTGTTTATTTTTCCCCATGCTTATTTCTCTTTGGTATTTCTCTTCCCCATTACCCAAGTAGAATTTACTAATCTGAAGTTTAACTTAAAACACTAGTTTGAGAAACAGTTAAGATAATGTTGCCAGACTGACCCCTCTAAGGATAGGACTGACCTGGAAGTGTGTTTGGAGGAATCTGTTTATAGTGCAGTTAGATGTAGGCACTTCCGTGGTACTGAAGACTGGGACAAGGAAGCCCTTTTATTCCCACTGGTCCAGAAGCAGAGGGAATGAAGCTCTGTTTGTGCCACAGCAGAACCAGCTAAGCCCCCATCTGCTGGTAGAAGATGGGGGCTCACTAGGATGCACGTGTCTCTCTCTAGGGTGGATTCTGCAAACACCTAGATCTGAGTATATTTGATGAACAGATCAGCAGAATCACCAGGAGGCCACTCATGTGGGACTTTTGGAAGCTTTTATTTTTTTCTCTCATAACGTTCTTAGAAATGACTATAATTACGAAAGTAAGTACCAGTTACCTCATATATTAATTTCAGGCCTGGATTCAGTCACACATCTGAGAGCTAGGATTAGAAGCTCAAAATTTTGTCTCACAAGATGTATATTAAGTTCACAATCCCTGCTCTACAATAAATGTCTGTCAGAGAAACAGGACCAAAAGACTGAAGACTGATGCTGGAATGTATGGAGAGAAAATGGAAACTGTCCAGGTAGTCACTGGTTTGTCATTTCTTAATATTGGAAGCTGCAGGCCCTGCACTTCCTATATAATCAGATATATTTATCCTTCTCAGCTCTCTGAGGTGGTTGAAGAATAGACAGCTTGAGTCTCATAGCTAAATTTTGAGTTGTTTAGGAATCAAGAGGGAGTTCTAGATCTAAGAAGATGGTTATAATAGTGATGCAAGTTAGTATGAAAGCTAAGTCAGTTATAGAACTTTAAACTCATGGAGATGGTTAGAAGGTAGAAGGTTAAAGTCAGGGGCCAAATATGTAGGAACTGGACATTGGGAAGGTATACTGGGCCATTTAACTCTCATAAATGTGGCATATTTAATTCTGCTGTTTTGTATAGAATTACTGTTATAAGAGAAAGAACCATTTGTTGGATTGAAAAGGGAAGCTGTTGGGGGGAAGAGGGTGGAAGGGTGGGACAGGAAGGGGGAATAGGGAAGGGTTTGTGACTGAGATGTAACTTGAAGAAAAAAAAAATAAAGTACTTATAAAAAAAAAAAAAAAAAAAGAATCAGACCCCAGGTGAGAAGAGGGTTCAGTGAGGGGAGGTCACCTCCTGCTGCTTCTTTGGAGCAGCTTTGTCATGCAAGAACAACAGGGCTAGGGACTAGGGACATAGCTTAGTTGATAGGGTGCTTGTCTGACATGCATTAAACCCTGGGTTCAACTCCTAGCATTATATAAACTGACATGGTGGCACAAATCTAATCCCAGCCCTTGGGAGGTAGAGGCAGAAGGATAAGAAAGTCAAGGTCGTTTTCTACTACACAGTGATTTTGACCCCACCCTGAGCTGCATAAGACACTTTTGAGGGGAGAGGGGAGTGTCTGCACAGCTCTACACAGTATTTAGGAAACACCAACATCAGAGAGAGGCATCAGGTTACTACGGCAACCACAGTACTAAAATATGTCTCCTTTGTAGCTACCAAGCATCTAGGAGAAAAGCAGAACAAATCACCATGCATTAAAGATGCTCACAGATCTACCACAGAGCAGTGAAGTTGTGCTGGAGAGTACTGGGAGAGGAGTGGCCCTGGTCAATTTAAACCCACAGTTCCTCATGGTAAAGCGGTAAACTTCAGTCACAAGTGAGCTTGGTCTCCTCAGTCATTAGGAGTCCACCTGGCCTCTATTTTGTCCAGTCATCTTTTTCCTTGGTCCTTTTGGAAGCTGCATTCCTCCAGGAATAAGCTTCAGCCTCTCATCTTAGATGCCAGGTCCTCACAGCTATCTCCATCTATGACCTTCATTCTACTCCCTAAGCAGCATTTTGGCGATGCACTGGCCTCTAACATCTCCTTTGATGCCTTTCCTCTGCCACTCTGAACAACAATTATCCAGTCAAACTCTGACACTTTCTTCAGGATTTCTCTTCCACATCTAAATTCTTCTTTGGTCTCTTCCTTCTTCTCTTCATTATCCACCTAGCACTAAGCACGCATGGCCCTACCCGCTCTCGATCTTTTCATGCGTGCATTTGTTCATCTGCACCAATGCAACACATGCTCATTTATTTGTCCTAGCATCACACCCACTGCCATGCCTAGAAGTAGTAAGGATTATCTTGTGACTGAGTGATGTTAGGCAAATGATCCAACATCAGCATTTTGCTGTGACCTTGTCCTCGTGAAACTTTATTTCTGTTGAGAACAAGAGCAGAAGCAGAGGGCTCTGACCAAGAGCTTCTCAGCACCTGCGTGTATACAACATGCTGTCCTTCATTGGTCCTGGTCCCATTTCTATATACCCTTTGGCTAGAATTTCAGCCCAACCCAATAAGTGGATGGTATGGACAATTTACTGACTTTCTAAGTGGAGATGTAGTCTTTTCGGGCAAGGATAAAATCATCAGGATCATATTCACTTCTAATATAAGTTTTCTGAAGCCTAGATTCAGGGTAAGGTGGGTACATCATATAATCAAAGAGCTTCAGAGGAGTTACATCATGTCATTATTACCACCCACTGGCATGCATGTGCATGTGTGTGTTTGTGTGTGTGCGTGTGTGTGTGTGTGTTTACATGCACGCATGCATGCACAAATGTGCACCCCCACACACATGTATATACAGGTAACATGGCCATGTGTGTGGAAGCCAGAGGACAGCCTCAAAATTCATTTCCAACATTCTTCTATTTTTTTCCTTCTTTTTTCTTTTTTTCTTCTTTTTTCTTCAACAGTCCCATATTGGCCTAGAACTCACCAAGTAACTAGTTGCTCCATGAGCCCCAGAGATCTTAGCTGCCTCAGCGCTGGGATTACAAAAGCATGCCAGCATGCCTGCTTTTTTCCTCTATGTGTTTTTTAGGTAAAACTTGGGTCCTCATGCCAGCAAAGTAAGCATTTTGCCTACTGAGGTACCTTCCCAGCCCTACCACCTTTATCAGGGAGCCACGTTGATTTGGGTTTCATCCTCTGCTCATCCATTTATGAAAATGGCAACTATGCATATGCTAGTAGCTTTCCTAAGACTCTGTTGATAATTTTTTAATCTGACAAAATTAATAGTCAAGATTAGCCATCATAGGTGACAAGTATAACTGTTTTTATATGTTTTATGTATTAAGCAACTACTAAATGGGAGTCATGTCACTTCAAAAAAATATTTTTATTCTTTGAGGATTTCATACATACATATTTTGATCATATTAACCCTCCCTCCTCTTCCTAATTCCTCCTAGACCCACCTGCAACAGAATATTTTTATTTATAAACACTTATATTTATTAATATTTAACAAAACCTATAAAATACCTAAATCCTATAACCTATAATCTAAGAATACCCTAATTACTAAGAATACTCTAATACTTATCTAAAAACACTTAACTAACACTATTTTAACTTTCTTAAAAGGATATTAATATTCTTAGCATAGATCCATGCAGGATGACTTGGTTTACAGCATTCACATCAGGTAGTATCTTTTAAGCTTAAAGTCTGTTGGGCCTTACTTTGCCAGTTTACAAGGCCAATTTATTTCAACCACCAAACTGTGGCTGGTTTATAAAATCAGTCTGTTCCAACTACCAAACTGAGGCCGGCCTTTTCCACAGCTGAGACTCACCTCCACGGTCTCTTTGGCCCGGGCATGCCTCACGGCCATAAGCCTCTCTAAGCAGCTTCTGAACCTTGCTTACCTCGTTCACTTTTCTGGTGCTCTGGGGCCCCAAGACAGATGCCTGCAAAGAACTCTCTCTCTCAGCAGGTTTCATGCCATGCCTTTGCCTTGGGCTATAGCAGTCTAAATTCTGTTAATGGCCTACCTTGCTATGCACTTCTTGAGTGTGACTTCTCATCTGGTGAGGGCAGGAGGAAGAGGGAGACCTCATGGAATTCTCTGGCGTATATATCACCTTATCTAATGATCCTTGGTAGTCTCGAGTGTCCATGAGATTTCTCGCGATGTCAAGCAGTCCCGTTGCTTCTTACAGCAACCGACATAATCTGTGTGGCTTGCAGGGTTTCTTAGCCACACTCCTTCAACAGGGCATATCATCTGGCCACACCTTGGCTTTGTTCATTTCAGCAGGTAAAGGGACGCCAAGCTATCCTTATGTGCTGCCAGACGCAAATCTGAACTGCCTACTAATTACTATATAGGCCTAACTTCTACCATACACACTTCCACTCCCCTACCCATCCCAACTTTGGGTTTTCTTTTCTTTTTATTTCTATAACCCCAAGTCCATTTGTGTTGTCCATATACATATGGGCATGAGACCATCCGTTGGAGCACTGTCAACCTACAAGGGCCACACCCTTAAAGAAAACTGACTCTTCTTCCCTCAGAAGCCATCAACTGTTCACAGCTCACCAGTCAGGACTGGTGGCCTCATGAGTCTCCTTCCTATGATGCAATGTTGCCTGACTTGACCTTGTGCATGCTTTCTGCAGGCAACTGCACTTTCTGTGATATCATGGGTGCAGCAGTCCTGTCACACCCAGAGGATGTGCTTTCACATCTGTCTCTTACAATGTCTCTTCCTCTCTTCTGTGGATACAGCATTGTTCATGGCCTGGGCTTAAGCGTCAGTCTCAAGTCAGCTGCAGTTCAAGTCCTCCCCCTCTTCACCACTGCACTTGAATATGTTTTGTACTCTTTTCTGTATTTGTGTCAAATTCTGTGACTGATAAAAAATTTCAGCATACATTCTCAGATTCCATTAATCAGCCAATCAAACTACAGGATTACTCTTTATTGTGATACTTAACAATATATAGGGCAGGGAAGTAAAGGAGTATAAAAAGCAAAAATCTTTAGGACAGGAGTCTGATGACTCTATGCTGCAAAATAAATCTGCTTCCTGGCTTATTTAGTTTGGGTGCTATAAGTTCTAGCACTGGTATGCAGATGAGCAAACAGAGTCCTAGGCTATTAGGAAAGCACCTATATGTGTGTCTGGGAGGGCATTGCCAGAGATCACAAACTAAACAGGAGAACTCACAATAAATGCAGGCAGCACTAGTCAGTAGACTGGAGGCATGAGTGGTTAAAAGACAAAGAGAGTGCACCCTAGCTCAGGCATTCATACCCCATTTCTCTCACCCCTTCCTGGACACTTTGATGAGAGCTGCTTTGCCCCATCTTCATGGAATGAAACCTCAGAAGCTGTGAGCAATTAAAGTATTGTTCTTTTCACCTATTTCCAGTGTTTGGTCACAGAAATAAAGACACTAACATCAACCTATTAAATGTGTTGAGTGTACCTTCATAATACACACCAGAGTATAAAGGGTTGTCTTTTCTTCAAATACTTTTATGTAAATTTAGAGAATCAGACCATAACATCAGAGACAATTAAGTTTCAGTTCAATTAAAATTATTCAATACTTTTTGTGTACCATATACTAAGACAGATCCAAGCTACACAAATAATATCCATATTATGGTTGCCCTCAAGGGGTGTCACCGCCACCAGGAGCCATACACAATTGTTGGGGTAGTGTTAAGCCTTCTAAATGTTAATTAATTGGTCCTGTTTGCTGTCTGTAACTTATATTAACTCTGATTGGTTAAATAAAATGCTCAGGCCTGAGATTGGGCAAAGACAGAGAAAGGTGGGACTTCCTGAGATTAGAGCAGGAAGACTGCGCTTCAGACAGAGGATCAAAGTATTCCAGCCAGCAGCAGGAAGAAGAAAGTATTCCAGCAAGGAGCAGCAGGAAACAGGAAACCCACCATGGGTTAGAAAAAAAGAACCTCATTCCACATGGCCAGGAACATCAGCATATCGTGGAGAATGGCAGTCCAAGGGGATGTATGTATATATGGGGTCATATTTGGGTAAAAGACTTAAGAGCTAGCTTAGATGGGCCAAGATTGCACAATTCAGGCCAAGGCTTGTTAAAATCCACATGGTGTCTGTGTGTTCTTTTATAATGGATGGTTAAGGATTAGCCACCAAACCAATTAAATATAATATAAATACTGTTAAACAATTTAATTATTTCTATAAATAATGCCCAATGCAATGTAATTTAATTATTTTTTTCTAAACACAATTTTCAGAGTGAATAGGAGAAAGACATATTATATGGATCTCACATTCCCTTTTTCTACAAGTAATGTTTTTAAACATTGAGCTATATCACCCATTAAAGGCCATGTATGGTTTTCAATATCTGTAAGTTCAGATTACAAACTCCAAGACCACCAGTGACATATGTCTCAATTTTCTGTCCTGATGCTGTGATAAAATAACCTGACAACATGCAGTCTGGGGAGAAATGGTTTGCTTTGGCTCATAGTTCTGGGGTTCAGTCCACATAGTGGAAAGGTCACAATGGCAGGAGCTTGAGGAAACTAGTGGCACTGACCCATAGTGAACAGCAGGAAGAGAATGAATGCATGAATGCCTACACTTTCCCATTTTTCCAGTTCAAAAGGTCCCAGGAACCAAACATAGGGAATGTTTCTGCCCACAGTATACTGGGTCTTCCCAACAATGAACAGAATGAAGACAATTCCCCCATAGATATGCCCACGGGACAACCTAATCTAGAGAATCCCTCTTGAGATTTCTTCCCAGGTGATTCTAGGTTATGACAAACTGAATATTGAAACTAGTCACCATGTTATCTTAACCTATGCTGACCCATCACAAATGCATCATCTGAATGTCTGTATGTATTGAATTTTCCATGTGGTAAGAACTGACTTGTCTCTTCCCCTAAATGACAAGATTTTCTATTATCCATCAAATGACCAAGTGGGGGGGACACCCTCCCCACCTTTTGGGGATAGGACGTCGCACTGTTAAAATGACTTCCTGCTGATTTGGGACGTAGTAAACCTGTTTGGGGCCCAAATAAGAATGGAAAAAATGGTTAAAAATGTTAATAGAATCATTTGATGTTCAGTCATTTTGTACTCAGCTCTTTAGATCTCCCAAGAAGTTCGTAGACAGAAGCTGATATTCAGGGCTTTACTGAAGTTCTGGCTGGAGCAGTCTGTGGATCTGAATGATCTTAGCGATTTTGAGTTGTTGTGGTTGTAGACTTTTGAGGAAATAGCTATTGAGGAAGTCTGCAAGGCTCTAGCATCCTTTCCACACCTTCTGCTATATTGAGTTTTGATCCTGTCCTCTCCCCTCAAAATCTTCCCAGACCCTCCAAACACATCTGTCTCTCAATAGGATGTATTCATTTTTTTTTAATTCTTTAATACACTAAGTATAACTGTTGTGTGACAGAATGTAAGCCACTTTTTGGAGCTTGCTTATGTACCAGAGTGAGCAGGAGTCCATCAAAACTCAGTTTGCCTGGCTCCTACTTCAGCATTTCTGATTTGGCAGGCCTAGCTAGATGCTAGGCACCTACAGCTTTAACAAATTCTAAATTGATATTGTGCTTTAAATGAAATATATTCTAGTGAAATTCTCAGCTCTCACTAATATACAAAATACTTTTAATGAAATACATTACTGAAGTCACCAATCTTTCTCTTCTATTATTGTAATAGCACTTTAAAATATATACATACAAAATTAAGAATAAACTCCAGATGCTTCTAGCTCATATTACAAGACCTAAACCATATTTAAATTTACCATATTTGGAGCTGTGGAATTAATACAATTCAACTTAACATTAATTTTTAATGTGACAGATTATATTGCTCTGCTGAAATTAAGACTATTGTTACATTTAAGAGGCAGGAAAAAACGCATAACCTCAAAGCCAATTCTATTTTTAATTTGTTTGTAAGATCTGTGTACATAATGATCATTTGTATAAATGTATTCCCCAAATGATATTGATGACTTCTGAGGTTTAATTTCAACCTTACAGTTAAGCAAAATTCTATCAGTATGTGATTTTAATAATAATCTCTACAAACTAGTTTCTAATACAGTCTAAAAATTTCATGACATTATTAAAAATCTAGATTACACAGTTATTTTCAAATTTTTTATTTTATTTATAAGTATGTATGTGTATGCAAATGGTGAAGGGTGCACATAGAGGCCAGAAGAGGCTGTTGGTCACTCCGTGGATGGACTTACACGTGGTTGTAAGTTGCCAGACTTGAGTGATGAGACCAAAACTCAAACCCTCTTCAAGAGCAACAAGTACATTCAACTATGAGTCATCTCTCTAGTCCCAATTAAACAGTCCTTAAATGTACCTATTGCTGAACTTGATAATATAGCCTACATAGATTTCTCCAGTCACCCAGAAAACCACATTCACAAACCAGTTTATGGCCATTCACTCCTTTCAGTAAGTTTCTCAGCCATGATGGCCATTTGTTATGAACTCATTCCAGTCTATATACCCTCTGGCAAGTCTCCTTGTTACTATGTGCCCTACTACATTAATCTGTGAACAGCTACAGTCCACTATGAAACTTCAACCTTAACCATGCAAGCGTTCCTTTTGAAGATTGTATCTTATTATTTAATTATGTGTATGGGGAGCAGGGATGGGGGAGGGGCGGAATGCACATAGTACATGGCCTGCTGAGGCCAGAAGAGGGTATCAGATTCTTTTTTTTATTTTATTTTGTTTAATGTTTATTCACTACTTCAAGCCACATCTCCATCACAGTGCCCCCCTCCACCCCTCCCAGTTCCACCCTCCTACCCTTGCATCCTACTCCTCCAGAGTGGGGTGTCCCCACACATCAGTCCCCCACCCCAGTTCAGCAGTCACATGAGGGCCAAGAGCCTCCTCATATACTGGGGACCTACATGGCAACACCACTAGGGCAAAGTGTCTCATCAACAAAGTCTATGTTCCTATTCCTTTTGGTGTGTTGGTTGTACAATAGTTATCCTGTACTATATGGCTAAAATCCAATTATAAGTGAATAGATACCAGACCAAAAATCAAAAATGGGACCTCATGAAACTGAAACGCTTCTTCTATAAGGCAAAGGACACTGTCATTAGAACAAAACGGCAACCTACAGATTGAGAAAAGATCTTTACCAATCCCACATCAGACATAGGGCTAATATCCAAAATTTATTTTAAAAAAAAACTCAAGAAATTAAAGACCAAGAAACCAAATAATCCAATCAAAAAATGGGAAACAGAGCTAAACTGAGAATTCACAAAAGAGGAATCTCTAATGGCCGAGAGACACTTAAAGAAATGCTCAACATCCTTAATCATCAGAGAAATGCAACTCAAGATGACTCTGAGATTCCATCTCACACCTGTCAGAATGGTTAAGATCAAAAATTCTAATGACAGCACATGCTGGCAAGGGTGTGGAGAAAGGGGAACCCTCCTCCTTTGCTGGTGGGAGTGCAAACTTGTACAAACACTATGGAAATCAGTCTGGCAATATCTTAGAAAACTTGGAATAGCTCTACCTCAAGACCCAGCCATACCACTTCTGGGTATCCACCCAAATGATTCCTCACCAAACCACAAGGACGTTTCCTCACCTATGTTCATAGCATCTTTATTTGTAATAGCTAGAAACTGGAAACAACCCAGATGTCCCTCAACTGAGGAATGGATTAAAAAAAAAAAAAGAAGAAGAAACTGTGGTACATCTACATAATGGAATACTACTCAGCCATCAGAAACAACAAAATCATGCAATTTGGAGCCTAATGGATGGAACTAGAGAAGCTCATCCTGAGTGAGCTAACCCAGACTCCGAAGGATGCACATGGCATCTATTCACTTATAGTCAGATTTTAGCTATATAATACAGGATATCTATACTACAACCAATGCATCAAAGGGAACATGGACATAGTCTTTTTTGTTTGTTTGTTTGTTTGTTTGTTTGTTTTCTCTCCCTGTCATTGAGACACTTTTCCCTGGTGGTACTGCCTTGTAGGTCTCCAGTGTATGAGGAGGCTCTTGGCCCTCATATGATTGCTGAACTGGGGCGGGGGACTGACACTCCACTCCAGAGGAGTGGAATGGAAGGGTTAGTGGATAGAGGGTGGGAGGGTAGGACTTGGAGGGGTGGAAAGAGGCACTATGATGGAAATGTAACCTGAAGCAATAAATAAAAAAAAGAAAAAGAAAAAAAGAGAAATGTTCAACATCCTTAATTATCAGAGAAGTGCAACTCAAGATGACTCTGAGATTCCATCTCACACCTGTCAGAATGGTTAAGATCAAAAGCTCAAATGACAGCACATGCTGGCGAGGTTGTAAAGAAAAGGGAACACTCCTCCATTGCTGGTGGGAGTGCAAACTTGTACAACCACTATGGAAATAAGTCTGGCTATATCTTAGAAAGCTTGGAATAGCTCTACCTCAAGACCCAGCCATGCCACTTCTGGGTATAAATCCAAATGATTCCTCACCAAGCCACAAGGATGTTTCCTTATCTATGTTCATAGCAGCCTTATTTGTAATAGCTAGAAACTGGGAACAACCCAGATGTCCCTCAACAGATGAATGGATAAAAAAACTGTGGTACACCTACACAATGGAATACTACTCAGCCATCGGAGACAATGAAATCATGCAATTTGCAGCCAAATGGATGGAACTAGAAAAGCTCATCCTGAGTGAACTAACTCAGACTCAGAACGGGCATTAGATTCTATGAAGCTGAAGTTACAGGTGGTTTTAAATCAATGTGTACCCTCTGCAAGAGCTACCAGCCAGTGCTCTCAACAACTGAGCCATATCTCCAGCCCTGAATGAGTTCTTTTCAGTATTTGTTTACATCCCCTCTGTTCTGTGGGTCACTGCTTCTGCTTTCCTTGTTATTTCTGCATCCTTTCAAATCTTCTCTTGCTCCTTTGGAAGTTCTGATGATTAATGTTAATTATCAAAGCATGAGAATCTGGAATCATCTGGGAGATGGAATTCTGGAACTGTGTTAGGGGAATTACATTGATTAACACTGAAGTGGGGACATCTGCCCACTATAGATGGCATCATTTCCTGATCTGGAGTGCTGTCTTGTATAAAATAAAGAGAACAAGCTGATCATGCATTTATTAGTGTGCTTCAGGATTTCAAATAAAAGTGATCAACTGCTTCAAACTCCTGCAACTGTAACTTCTTCCATCCTGATGGACCACACACTGAACAGAATAAACACTTTGTCCCTTAAGTTTGTGAGAGTTCTTTATCACAGCAACAGAAGAGTTATGTTAACCAAGCAAGAAAGAAATCGCCTTTTAGTAGCTAACAATTCCTTATATGTTTCCTGTCTTTAAAGTACTTTTTTAAACTGCACTTTAAAGCACTGTTATAATTTTTTTTTTATCTTCTTGCTAAGTGCTAATCAACTTACAAGGGGTGGTTAAAATTATGGTGTTGTATCAATATAAGATATACATTTTTTAATGCAAAGGATTTGTGGAATTCCCAAGTATATGGCAGATTACTGTAAAAGCCACAAAACTGGAGGAATATTTTTCATGACAACTTGATGAGTCTTAACCAATTAAATGCTGGCATTTTAAGAAACAGTAAAATGAACAAATGTGACATTTTTGCTTTGAAAGACTTGGTAGTTGGTGGTTGTGTCATGTGGAAATGGCAAGCAGATAAGAACATGGGCCAGGAATTTAGGAGTGAAAGGGTGGAGGCAGCAGACAAAGGCTTCAGATAAGGATATGTATCCACACCTGAGGAGAAAGTGAGGAAGATAAGGGTAAGACAGGAAGCACATAGCAGAGTCCAGCTGGACAAAGAGCTCAATCAGTAAACTGCTTTCAACACAAACCTGAGCTTCTGCATTGGATCAGTACCCATCTAAGAGCAGACCGTAGCTGTGTTCACATATAATCTCAGAAATGAGGATGTGGAGACAAGGAGATTCCTGGAGCTCCCTGAAGTTGAACCCTGATCTCAACACCATTGACATGCACGTGTACCTACTATGTATACACAAAAGAGAGACAGAAACAGACACACACATACACAGAAAAAGGGATGGGAGAGGAGGGGAGGGAAGTGGAGTAGGAGGGAAGGAGAAGAGAGGAGAGGCTCTGAATTAACACATCTCTGAGGAAGCCTTGACTAGTTAGTGCAACAGCAAGTTCTAGAAAGATTCCCTATAGATGAGAACAACTAGAAAATGAAGTTAACAAAGAGTGTTTGCTATTGAAAATGAAACATGAGCTAAGCCTTGCCATGGCCTGCTGGGAAATCAGATAGCAGGTGAATATGAAAATCTTGGTAAAAGGTGATGTTGACTTGGCCCATGATTGTGACAGCTAGAAGAGAAATGTGAAGAGGTGAGATCAGTTGTGAAATATTTGAGAATGGAGGGCAAAGGAGAGGAGATCAGAGAAGATAACAAACAGATCAGTATAGGCATAAATTTCTAGAAATAGTGAGATGGCACATCAATGATTACTTCTGACCACAGTTTAAAAGTGAGACATCATGGAAGCTGATGGGGATTAATGCCTGAGGCTCAGAGGAGGAATCTTCACCAATGAAACAAATGTATAAGCCATCTGCACAGAGCTAGTTACTGATACCTTAGGAACTGCTGGGGGAGACCGTACAGAATAAGAGAGGAGACTAAAGAGCCTTGCAGAATTCCAATACTTAATAACTAAGCAAAGGATTTTTATCCTTCAAAGGAGACAAAGGGAGGCTCAGTAAATAAGAGAAAAACTAAGATTAGTGTGTCATTGCATCCAGGGAAGGGAGTATTCTAAAAGTGAGAATGTTCATTTCTACTAAAATATTAAATAAAACCTGCTTATATTTAGCAATATAGAAGTCACCAGAGATTTAGAGAGATAGTTGGTGGAGTAATGAGACTGAACATGTCTCAGAGTGGATTTAAGAAGGAGTGGAAAGAAAATGAAGTTAACACAGAAAGATTCCTTCCAAGAGATTTGGAATGTCTGATTACAGACAAAACATCCTAACATATTCAAACATACCTCTCCTTTTAACTGCAGTTAAGGCACGTAAAGCAGAGATGAGGATAACCCTGGATTCAATTCCCAGCACTGCATAAGCTCTGGGTTTCATGGGTCAGTCAGCCCAGCCTACGTAATGAGTTCCAGGCCAGCAAGAGCCTGTCTCAAATAATAATAAAGTGGATGGTACTTGAGTATAAATGTTGTTTTAGTTTCCTCTGATGAGTGGATGGGAACCAAATCCAAGCTGTGTGAATATATGGCTTAGGCTGAGCCCAGAGCATTTCTAGCTCTGTTCTAACTATCCCTAGCCTAGGCCTAGAAGCTTCTAGCCTCCACACAATCTTATTTTCTATAAGCTCAGACCTTGAAGGCTTCAGCTTCCAGTCTCCATCTGCTAACCTAGGCCTAGAATGCTTTTAGACTCCCAGACTTACTGCTGAATAAGCTCACCCTTTCTAGCTCTTTCTGAACTCTGTATGGCTGATTTAACTCAGCTGTTCTGGCTCAAACGCCTCTCCAAGGTAACTGATTCAATCTGACTTCTCTCGGGTTGTGACTGAATTGCTCTGCTTGGAAATACTGCCTCTGAACTCCATGAACTGAACTGCACTGACTGCACGAACTGAACAGAACTGAAAAGAACTGCACAAACTCAACTGAACTTAACTGCATTAAACTGAATTCCACCAAACCCCCCCCCCCCCTTTCTCTCTGCACTGCTCTTTTTAAAATTTATTTATTTATTTATTTATTTATTTATTTATTTATTTATTTATCTATCTATTTATTTATTTATTTATTACTTCAGGTCACATCTCCATCACAGTGTCCTCTTTCCACCCCTCCCAGACCCACCCTCCCACCCTCTACCCCGTATCCCTTCCATCCCACTCCTCTGAAGTGGAGTGCCCCTACATAACAGTCCCCCACCCCAGTTCAGCACTGCTCTTAAGTAGCCTCTCCTTCCTGTCTGTTCTCATGCGAGTTGGGCCTATCCTATCTCTGATTCATTCTGTCACTTTGTTCCTCAATTAGACTTCAATTTCAAACATGCCTGCTAACTTCTATAAACTAATCTTACTTTTACTGTTTGGGATTAAAGGTGTGTACCATCAGCATGTCTGTATTCCAGCCAGATTATAATGTAATCCAGGGCGTGTCTGCATTCCAGCGGGACCACATAGACCTAGAAGGTCTTAACTGTGATCCCTTGTCAGAGCAACCGTGTTGCTGGATTAAAATTCCTCTACACCTGAGGAATGACACTTGAGGTTATGCTCTGGCTTCCACATGCATGTACACATACAAACACATGCACCTGCACCCTGGTGCATCTACACACACACACACAGAGAGAGAGAGAGAGAGAGAGAGAGAGAGAGAGAACTACATTCACTACAAAGCCTATGCACAAATGTGCACAGGCACAAATTGGAAGTAATTCAAATGTTTCTGAATTGGCGAGCGAACAAGCAGTCACATAGTGGGATGGTGTTCAGCTACTTCCCCAAAGAAGAATTTGGTTGCTGTGAGCTGCTCTGCATTAGCAAGATTCTGAATACCAGCCAAAATACAGCTATCCCCATTCCAATTAGCCATGAAAATAACCTTGCCTTATCCCGTAGGGCAGGAAATGCCATTCAAGCTTTTTGGAGGGAGTCTTCTGTTTGTTTCTTCTTGTTTTCTATTTGACTCAAACAAATTATGTGACTATAATAAGCCATTTTGAAAGACTTAATTGACCCATTTTAATTGGTAAAATACACCAGAGCTAATTTAATTGGAATATAAAATTATATTTGATGTACAAAGTACTACTATTATTGTAGATATGAATAGTGAGATCAGTCAGATTCCTTCCCAGACCAGCAACCCAGTGCAAATCATATCCTGTATTCAGACAGTACAACTGGTCTCATCTAATATAGTTCCTCCTTTTTCTGCCCACCTCAGGTTCTTTTCTGTTGTTTTTCTCTCATCTTTTGGATCTCTTGCAAGATCCTGCTACCTGCATCCTCTATACTTCCAATTCTGCAATTCCACTTTTCATGCTGTAGCTCAGCCTGAAATTTGCTACCAGCCCTGGTCAACATGATTTATTTAGTTTCCTGTTGCCCCTGAATTCTAGCCACAGAATCACACCATCTAGCTGGTGGGAAGCAACCTTGGCATGGCACCTACAGAGAGGGGAATGGAGTTTCATGCACACTGGAATCAACAGTCATTCTAGTAGCTAGAGAGACAGCTCAACTTTTAAGGCACATGCTTCATAAGCCTAAGGATGAGATTTTGGGTCTACAGAAACCCATTTAAAAGTTGGGTGAGCATGGCTGCCTGCCTATAATTCCAGCCTCTGAAGGGGAGACTGGGAAATCCTCAGAAGCTGCTAAAAGGGACAAACCAAATTGTCAAGGTCTGAGTGTGATTAAGAGACTCTGACTCAATGAATAAGGTAGAAGAGAGATTGAGGATGATCCTAGACATCCACCTTGGGCCTCCACATGCATGCAGACCCCAACACATATACAAAAACATATGCAAGCCCCACCAGACAGATGCACACACACACGCACATATATGGAAAAGTCCCTTAAAAAATTTTAGAATCATAGGCAGAGACTCCAGGGAACAACAGAAAGAAGAGAGAAGAGATTTAGGCAGTCCAAACCTTAAGACACCGCATCCATGTGTAGATTCATGTTACAACCTCTGCTTCAGTCAGAACATCTAATATTTCAAAGTTCAGCCTTCTTGTGCACAGACATCAGTTAAATAATGAACTTTCAATAACAGCATGAAATGTCATCACATTAACACACACTTCTGCCGTTTTCTCCTGTGCGTGCTAAATAAATCCATTTAGTATCGATCTCCCCAGCTAAGTTTGGCCTTAATGTAATTCTTGCCACCGAAGCAGAGTAAACAGATAGTTCCTGGAAGAACCTAAACATGTTATTTTTACTCATCAGATGAGTCCTGTATGGATTACTAGGCAACCTGATCTACTGGGTGTTTTATTACAAAAGGTATCAACTTGGAGGTTTACCATGGCCAGCTGGAGCTAAGGTATAGGGACAGAATAACAAAGGCAAGTGAGAAACTCTAAGGAAAGAAAAATGTGTGTAGAATACGGTCTAGATTCTAACAGATTTTATTGTGAGCTTCTAAAATCCATTCTTTGAGAATTTCACACATGTGTACAATGAAATATGATCCTATCTACTCCCCATTTGCCCTCTTCAACTCGTCCAGATCCTCTCTAGATCTTCCCAAAACAGCTTGCTCCCAACTTCATGTTATTTTCTTGTTACATGATCCACTAAATCCATAACTCCCCCTCATATGTGCAAGGGAGTGGGTACTGGAACATGGGTAACACACCAGAGGCCATATCCTCTAAGAAGAACAGTTCTCCCTCCCCTGACAGTTATCTACTGCCAATGGCTCCTTGGTAATGGATGGGGCCTAGCCATCCCCTCTCCCCTCTCCCATCTATGCTGGAATGTCAGCAGACTTATCTTCTCCAGACTCTCCCAGCTACTGTGAGTTCATGAATGTAAGAGCCATGCCATGTCCAATTTTAGATTCACGACTGCGACTGTTATGTAAAGATAATGTTGAAGGAAGATTTCTCACTCTAGGGTCTGGAATTTAACCTTATTGGCAGGAATGACATATTTCCATGTCTAAATATCACCATGTAGGTACATTGTGGCAACTCACTGATCAGACAAGCCAGTGCCAGGTTGACTTCCTGATGTTCAGAACTTGAACAGTATTACCTCATTTTCATGGGACAAATGTGGGTCAACTGTAGGCATGCACATATGATGGCCATACTTGTCTCTAGGTCATTTCTGCCCCAGGTGCACTTCCACATTTAGTATGTTCTTTACCTGCAGACTTAAACAGCAGGGACCCTCTTCTGGCTCCATGCTTAGAGGAATGGTTACCACAAAATTCTCAAAGGGCTGGAGAGATTAATCCATGGGTCAACATTCTTGCCATGCAAGTGTAAAGACCTGAATTCAAATCCCCAGAACCCACACAAATGCCAAATAATAAACAACAGTGTCCTAACCCCAGCATTCCTATAGGCATGTACTCTACAGAAGCAGGAGAATCCCTGGGAACTTTCCTCCCCAGCTAGCCTACTGTACTCAGAGGTGAACAACGAGGTAGAAGGTAAGGACCAACTCCTGAGGTCGTCCTCTCATCTGTGCATGTACACTGTAGCACACGCACACACACACTAAAATTAATTAAAAACCTGCAATCACAGAGGAAGAACACCAGCATTATCTAGGGACCTATTAAAAATATGACTGCTGAACTGGGGCGGGGGACTGTTATGTAGGGACACTCCACTCCAGAGGAGTGGGATGGAAGGGACAGGAGGTAGATGGTGGGAGGGTGGGACTGGGAAGGGTGGAAAGAGGACACTATGATGGAGATGTAACCTAAAGTAATAAATAAATATTTTTTAAAAATTTTAAAAAGCAGATAGGAGGGTGAGGGGAAGAAGGTAGGAGGGTGGATGGTGGAAACAGGAAAGGGGGGATTGTGCTTGAGATGTAACTTGAAAACATAAATAAATGCAAAAAAATATGTGTGTGTGCGTGCATGCATGTGCATGTGTTGAATACATATATATATATATATGTTTGTATACATATGTGGGGAACATGCACATGTGTGCTGGTGCATGTGGAAGACAGAGGTTGACATCAGGTATCTTTCTCAATATCCTTCCTTACTTGTGTGTACGTGTGTGTGCACATTTATGTGCGGATGTGCTTGTTTTCCCACCTTAGCTTTGAGACAGTGCCTCTCACTGAACTCAGAGCTCAAAGACTTGGACAGACCAAGTGACTAGCAGTCCTCTGGGATGTACCTGTCCCCACCTCTCCAGCCAGCAGCCTTAGAGGACCCTCTGCCTCTACCTCCTCAATGCTGGGATTAAAGGAGCATATCATTGTGCTTGTTTTTATTGGTACTAGGGATCAAGTTCTGATCTGCACACTTGACAGACAAGCACTTTACTAACTGAGCATCTCTTCAGCACCAAAGATGTACATTCTTTTTTTTTTTTTTTTTTTTTTTGGTTTTTCGAGACAGGGTTTCTCTGTATAACAGCTCTGGCTGTCCTAGACTCACTTTGTAGACCAGGCTGGCCTCGAACTCACAGAGATCCGCCTACCTCTGCCTCCCAAGTGCTGGGATTAAAGGCGTGCGCCACCAACGCCCGGCTAAGATGTACATTCTTAACCCACAAGCCATTGAATCAAAATCCCTGTATATCTTCATACTGGTCAGTGTCAATGTTTGGAAGCACTGCTTTCTGTGAAAACCTCTGGCCCTGTTCTTCAATGGCTCTTCCTTAGAGTCCACAGGAATGATGGATATCACTTCCTGCCTCCAGACTTCAGTCCTGGCCACCTCAGGTGCACAACTCCCTTCCCATGTAGCTTCAGTCTTTCTGTGAGTCTGTCTTCTCTGAGCGTCCTGTGAACTGACCTTGCCAAGAAGGATCTGAATGAGTTGAGACCACATGGATGGAGCTGTCTATCCACACACATGAAGACAAGTGCCCACTAGGTATTATGGGAGATCAGGATGGGAAGCAAAAGTTTGTGACTAGAGAGCACAGAATCATCAGTCCCTGTGCTCACCCATTGCAGCAGTAAACTCGGATGAACTGAGTGCTTCCAGCTCTAAACTTGGCCTTCTGGATTGGAACAAAGGTATACTTTTCAATGTAAAAAGAATACAACTAAATTGAAAAGCTTATTAGTTTATGTGGAACTTCCAAATAGTTATGCCTGAAATATTGTTAAAAGGTATATAGATCCCAGATTCAATCTGCCTTTACTCTCCAAAAAAAAATACTATATAATAAATAATTTTTTTAGAATTTACTTGAACAAAGAGTGATTCACAAACTGCGATTCACTAAACCCAGAACAATTCAGGCTCCATAGAGGGGCATAAGGCACAAACTTCTACCTAGAGCATTCAGAAGTGAAACAAATAAAATGTTTTGTGGGCTGTGGTTCACACAGCCTGTAAATATTTGGTCGGTTTACCACAAGGCCTCTGGTTGCATAATTGTAAATTCATTTGCTGGTTATGAATGGTTGAGCTTATGTTTCATTTTCACTAATATCATCTTTTAAAATGATGACTTAAAAGGAATGGCCCATTTCACTTAGCTTTCCAATTCAAATAAGGTAAGGATGCTTTCAGAACTGCCTGACTTTGTCTTTTCCAGGGTATCTCAAGCTTGGTCTTCATTTTCATTCACTTTCACAACATGTAGGTGTCTGGGTCTACTTCTAAGCCCTGAGAAAGTTAAAAGTGGTCCTGCAGGCTTCAAATATTTACTTATCTTTTAATTTAATTTTGAGGTCTTTGCAGGAAACTTATTTTATCCTCTCTAATTTATTCTCCAATTAGAAGCCTCTGGTCTCTCTAACTTTTCCTTCATAATCTGTAAATTCTACTGCCATCTTTTATTTTATCATTCCTGTTTTCCATTTATGTAAGACTTGAAACTCTGAAATCATCAAAAAAAAAAAAAGACAACTCACAGCATACACCCAAAATATAAGTCAGCATGCTACAGATGCCTACATATCCATGTTTATTTCAGCATCATTTATAATAATAGCTAAGCAATGGAATCAGCCTGTAAACCCACAGATCAGGAAATAAGATAGTTATGGTATACATACACAATGGCATCTTATTCTTCCATAAAGAAGAATACAACCATGTTAGCTATTAGAAAAAGGACATATATGAAGACCATTATATTAAGTGAAATAACACATACTAGGAAAGACAAAACATCAGGCTTTCTCTCATCTGTGCATCCTTGATGTTTTGTATACATCTATCATTTATATAAAATCATTTATATATGAAATGAAAACTGAAACAAGATTATTTAAGACTAGGAGGCAATTGAGACAAGGAGGGGGATAAAGGAGAGGTTATGGGGGGGATATGGCTAAAATACATGATATACTTAAAGAAAATGATTTTATGAAACCTATCAGGTGTAAAATTAAAGCAACTAGTAACAATCAGAATGAGTTTTTCTTGAGCATTTAAACTCCACTAAGCCCTGTAAGCAATGCTTCAGAGACTGACTTTAATCTTTGTTGTACCTGTACTCAAACATGTACTGACTACACTTTAAATTTCATAGCAAAAAGAAAATCCGAATCATTCATATTGCTTCTAATGATAGTTTTAATACTTAACAGTTTCACAAAAAGAAAATATGATAAGGTTCCTAGTCACAAGATAGTTTAAGATAAATTATTCTTTGTGTTTTCTTTTAGTTTTAATAGTAAAGGTGAGAATGAAACTTAAGTTCATGTTCCTACACAATACAGTCTAACAAATGAGTGAAGCTAAGCTACTATTCATTAAGAACCAGATTAACCTGTTTAAATCTTAGTTCATCTAAATGTAAAATAAATATAAATTGAACCTACAGGTGTGCCATATCAAGCCCCAGTACAAGTGGAACCTCTTGGCCCTAACATGACTGAAGATCTGAGGGAGTATGATATATGTGTGGGCCCACCTCATCTGAAGAGAAGGAGACTACTAAGTAGAGGAACAATGAGGGGGGGAGGGAGGGAGGGAGGGAGGGAGGCAGGGAGTGAAGGAGAGAGGAAGGGAACAGCCATGAAGGGAGGAGGAGGAAACTATGTTCTAGAAGTAACTCGAGAAAACAAGATAATACTTTTTTTTAAGAAAAGAGTTAATAAGCTGAAAAGAGATAATAAAAATACAATATAAAATTTTCAAACTATAATTTATCAAAGGAATACTTGCTTTACTGGCATGAAAGGAAAATGGCCTTAATTTCAGATTAGAATGTTAGACTGCAGGTGGCCATGTAGCTTACACAAACTTGAGAGCACCTTAAAAGGTTTGTTTTTTTTTTTTTGTAGATATATGGGATATTTTTATGGTTTGGCATTAAAAAGCAAGTAAGTGGTTTAAAATACTGTAAATAAATTAAAGGTTACTGAAGTTCAACCTGGTTTTCTAAACCTCCAAGAGTTGAAAAAATTTGGAGCTAAGTTAAAATATATGAAATGTGTGGTGTTAGCCCATGCCTTTAACTCCAGCAGAGACAGGAGGATCACTATAGAGTTAGTTGTCTTATCAATTCTAGAGTTAAAAGGAACAGGGTGGTGGTAATGGTACACATCCTTAATCCCATCATTTAAGAAGGATACACCCTTAATCCCAACACACTAGAGACAGAAACCTGCAGATCTCAGAGTTCAAGGTCATCTTGACACAAAGCAAGCTCTAAATAGAGAAAAACTTCAATCCAGAGGTGGTGGAGCACATCTTTAATCCCATCAGATGGGAACCACATGCCTTTGATCCCAATACTTAGAACGCAGAGACAGGCACATAGGATTTGGAAGGATTTAAGTTTAAAGCTACTCACAAAAGGCATGCTGAAATTTAAAGAGAATTGTCCTTTGAGATCTCAAAATATATACACTTAAAGGTTTGTTTAGTTCCAAAATATCAAATACTTTCTTTTTTAATACCAATTGAAAGATAATAGTTTTTATACTGTCAAAAAACCAAATTTGCTCCAGGAAAAATATTACCTGACACCCCCCCCCCAAAAAAAAAGGTAGTGTCCCAGAGTTAGGATTAGGACAGGGCTCTGTTCTTATCTTTCCAGGAGATTTAAAGCATCCATCCAAGGAATCCAGGGACAAGTGGACAACTGAAACCTCAGAAGAAAACAGATCAGACACCAAAGAAGACAAGTAGCCCAGACAATCCAGCCTTGCAGACTTCCTCGATAGCTCTTGCCTCAAATGTCTATAACCACAATAACTCAAAATTGTTAAGATTGTTCAGCTCCACAGACTGCTACAGCCAGAACTTCAGTAAAGCCCTGAAGTTCAGCTTCTGTCTACGAACTTCTTAGGGCATTTAAATAGCTGAGCACAAAAGGACTGAACATAAAATGATTCTATTAACATTTATAATCATTTTTCCATTCTTATTTGGGCCACAAACAGGTTTACCACATCCCAAATCAGCAGGAAGTCATTTTAAGAGAGCAACGTCCCATCTCCAGAAAGTGGGGTGGGCGTTTTTCCCCCTTTTGGTCATTTGATGGGTTACAGATAATCTTGTTATTTAGGGGGAGAGATTACAAGGTGTTAAAAGGTCTTGTTAAATAGGTTTTGGAGGTTATACCCAGGGACTTCTCTCTTTTTCTTTTCTGTATCCTTCTTTCTCTCCTCTGTAGGGGTGAACAGACTTGAGAAAAAATGGGACATAGACATAATATAGGAATGATCAAGAAAAAAGGACAGATTATTGAATATGACCTTATACCTTTGTATATTTATAAAAAATTAAGATTATATTTGGCCATATTGGTACTGATCTTTGTATATTGATTCAAAATTAAGGTTAACTCTTTTTAAGGTATTGTACCTAAGTAATGCTTAAAAATGAAATGTGAAGTTTTGGCCTTTTGCTACCAACTGTCATAAACTGTTTAGGATAATTAAGAAATGCAAACTAATAGTCATTCAAGCATGTCGTTTTATTAGGTACTAGGACAGTCTATCACAGTTATTTTCTAAGCTAATCAGAAATCAAGTTGCTAAGAGACAAGCAATATTTCCTTATCCAAATATAAGAGATAGATAGGTGGTCTTCAAAAACCTCAAGAGATCTGCAGAATATGCCATTCAAAGATATTTCCTTAACTGAAGATTTTTTTGATATCGAGACATGTCAGCTCCTGACAGCACCCCCTATTCTACTCCAAGTAGAAGATGAGCATCAAAGACTCTCCAATTGGAGATGGTTGAATTAGTGGCAAGCCTATCTCTTGGCAAGAAAAATCCCTTGTTTCAACTGTAGGCAGAATGCTGTCCAAACAGGACAAAACTTGGAAGCAGGTAAGTCGACAGCCTAGTTCTGCCAAGACAGTGTAGGCAAGTCCTTCATAATTCCTGCTTTACAATCAATGTCTGTCAGAGAAATGGGGACAAACAGCTGAAGATTGATGCTATAATGTATGGAGAGAAAATGGGAACTTTCCAGGTAGTGACTAGTATGTCATTTCTTAGTTTTGGAAGCTGCTGGCCCTGCATTTCCTATATAACCAAATATATTTATCCCTCTCAGGTCTCTGAAGTGGTTGAAGACTAGATAGCTAGAGTCTCATAGTTAAAATTTGAGTTGTTTAGGAATTAAGAGGGTGTTCTGGATCTAAGAAGATGTTTTTAAAATTGTGATGAATGCTAGGATGAAAGCTGAGTTGGATATAGAACTTTAAACTCATGGTGATGGTTAGATAGTAGAATGTTAAAGTCAGGTGCCAAATACATATGGACTGGACATTGGGAATGTATGCTAAGCCATATAACTGAAGGGGCTGATAGGTTAATATAAGTTAGATTTAGTGAATACCTAGGTTTCTGATACAGTCTTTTAATTCGGGGCATGAAGATCAACTTTGCTGTGAGCAATTAGCTTATCAGCTTATGGATGAAGTCAGGTGAAATGAGGGGAGTCT
>CAJQZJ010032114.1:4653267-4667802 GCA_907164525.1 Lophiomys imhausi
TTAAGAAATTGTTGGTGTTTGTTATAAGTGAATTTAGTAATAAATAAGTGTTAAATAATAATTTAAAAGTTCGGTTTCATATAACTCTCATAATTGTGGCCTAATTATTTCTGTTGTTTTGTATCGTATCTGTTGTTATAAGAGAAAGAGCCATTTGTTGGACTGAAGTGGGGAGCTGTTGGGAGGAAAAAGATATACCTTAAACTTAAAAAAAAGGAAGAGGATGGGTGGGTTGAGGGGGAAGAGTGTGGGAGGGTGGCACTGGTGAAGGACAGCTCTCCTGTTCTCAATACCCCAGGGCCAGATCTCCCACCTGCTATGGGTGATGAGGGCTGAGGGAGAGGAGAGTATCTCTCCCTTGTCCAATGGCATGCATAATTATACATCTAATATATCAATCCTAAATGTTAATATTATCTTGAGTATTACTATAAAAACATAATAAAAAGGAATTAAAACATGGTCATGGTGGTAGAAATTCATAACTACATGTTTAATCTTGAAGTGAATATTTAACTTTATCGTTATATAAGAAACAACTGGTTTCTTACATAACACATTTAAATAAGTTGAAGTTGTCCATCTTTGCATACATCTATAAAGAAAACCTACCTTAGACCAATTCACATATATCAAACACCACAAATTTTAAAATGTTATTCACAAGCACTGCTGTATTTGAACAGGACCAGCACCTTGTGTGGAAAGGACTTACTTATCCTCTTCATAAAGAAACCTGAGTGCACAAACAGAGTAGCGGCTGATTATGCCTACCATGTCAAGATGATGGTCTGAAATGGACACAAAATCTCCCAGTTGTTGGAAGAGGGTCTTGTGCACTGTGTATTCACATGCTGATTTCTGTGTCCCAAGATCTGGTTACAGTCCGGGGACATGGGCATTGTTTTGAATATTGAAGAATCTCCTTTATCAGTGTGGAGTAGAGAATGTTCCCCAATTATCTCTGATTGGTTAATAAAAAGCTCAACAGCTAATGACTGGGCAGAGGAGATAGGAAGGCTGGACTTCCTATATGAGCCAGGGGTCCCAGGAAGAAGGAGAGAGAAGAAAGTGTGCCATGAGAAGGGGATGAGGAGGAGGTTACCATGAGGCAAGTGAAGGATCATGAGGTTTCACCATGAGGACACACAAGGAACAGACATTCCTTCATGATGGATTGTGATGAGGACATGTAAGAGAGAAAAAAAAAAAAAAAAACTCTTCCCTTTCCTACTCGAGTTCTTTTTGGTCATGGTGTTTACCACAACAGTAGAAAGAAAAGTAAGACAATCCCTGAAGTTAACCTCAGTCCTCGATAAGTACATGCACAGACATACACACAAACTCATGCACACTCACACATTCACACATATACACCCACAAATAGAGGGGAAGACAATCATCCTTGTAAAACTTACTGATTTCTCCTTAATAAGCTAATTAACCATTCTTTGGGGTTACCTAATTTTGCAAACATAGTCAAGATACCCCAGCTAAACAGCACAAGGATGCATTTTTCTGCTGTACATTGTGTCCAATCTCAGTGCCCACCACCATCCAGGTAATCTGGCTCTTCCATTCCTTCCTCCTGCATTGTGACATTATAACATTCATTGTCTTCCTATGCTGTTTGATCGCCATTATTTTTAGCATGTGATTCATGTTTGTGTTTGTTGTCCCAGATGTCTCATATTTATCCACAAGTGCAAAACAGGGAATTGAAAATGGCCATGTGCGTACATGCCCAGAATCTGAAAGAGCAAAGAGGGAAGAGTGTTTGGAAACCTCTGCTAGGGTTGAAAACAAGCATGGAGATTCAGCAGCACTGTGTACTCTACCAGAGACTCACTGAGTGAATAAATTAAGCATGGACAGGATGAGCTAAAACAACAAAGAATGCTCAGTCTAACTGGAAGTGAAAGAACCATTCACCTAGAGCCATTTCATTATGAGGAATTATCTGAGCTATATTAAGGAGATGTGCCAAAATCAGAGCTTAGAAAATTAATATAAACACTCTTCCCCAGCATGAAAAGAAAACAGATTCTGTCAGAAGCTGAAACTACATTCTGGAAGCAAAACAAGTACGCTAGTTACTGTGAGCATGAACAGGTTCTAGGATCACCTCTGGCAATTCCTGTGAGGGATTACCAAGATCAGGTTAGCTGAGAGAAGATCTCCTTCAAATGTGGTCTGGAGTCCTGGACTGAGTAAAAAGGAAAACTCGAGCTAGGCACCAGCATCCATCTCTCTGCCTCCTGAGTGTGGATGTGATGTGAACAGCCACCACACACTCCTGCCATCATGCCTTCCCTGCAATGGTGGACTGTACGCTTGAACTATGAACCCTTCCTTCCTTTCTTCTTCCTTGACTTGTTTTTATGTTTATTTCCCTGGCCTTTTTTAAACACAGTATAATTAACCTCTCTTGATTGCCATTCCCAAGGATGATCTATAAAAATAAAAAACAAAAAAACTGCTCATGTGTTCAAGTGCAACTGTGAACATTGGCCAATTCTTGTCTTCATGAGGTGGAAAGTGACATCCTCAGAGATGCTGTTTCTCCATCTAAATATCTGTAAAAATGATCACATTATAACCTGGGCCACAGTCTGGAAAGGTCTGAAACCCTTATGCCATGTTCCTGCAGTATTTACTTTTCTGTTTTGTTTTGCTTTTTCTGTTATTACTTAGCAATGGTGGTGTGTAAAGGCGTATGAGCTCTGCCTCAATCCATGGTTCTTTCTTTCCAGATGGCACTAGTAGAAGACTCAACACTTACCTTTCAATCATGCCCACCTCTAATATCTCAAATCTTCTTCTCAAACCAAACACAGATCACTCCCCATTTAATTCTTACACTGAAACCCTAGAGGAACTATTGCCCCATCTCTCGCACATTTGAGAGGACACATTGCCTCGAGAATTCTACACCTGGTACACATGAGGTACACATCTATACCTGGTACACATGAACATGAGGTAGCACAAAAAAACTGGCTAGGCCACAGTGTCAGATACTAAGGTGGATGAAGCACAGCCCTCCCTGCCCACACTACTTACTAAAAGAATGAACTAACAGCTCCCATCTGTGCCTTCCAATCAGCACAAGGACAATCCCTACACATACTCCAAATATGCCTTTCATATCCTCCTGTCCACTCTGCCATCTGGAAAGAGCGCAGGTAACTTGAAACAAAAGGAGGATCAATAATCAATGCAGACCAAATTATGATAATGCTTAAAGCTTCCATTTCCCCATGGCTATTGGAATTGTCCACTGCCAGTCTCACCAAACCTACTATTCCATCTTCTCTAAGTGAAATAACCAAGCTGATGATGCAGCTAGAGCTGCTGCCATTGGAGGCCAGACCTGTTTCACCCATCACATGACATCCTTGTACTATAGCCCACATCCCAACTGTCATCCCTTGACACTTGTACTATCTAAACCAGATCTTTCATCCTAATAGCCAATCCTTGTATCACTTTGTTAAAACCTACCTACAGCTCATCCCTGAGTACTTGCATTTCTTTTTTTTTTTACTTTTTTTATAATTTATTTTTTATTTCTTCAAGTTACATCTCAATCACAATCCCCTCCCTACTTCCCTCTCCAGTCCCACCCTTCCACCCCCTTCCCCCTCACCCCCCCATCCTCTACCCTTTTTTTTTAGTTTAAGGTATATCTTTTCCCCCCAGCAGCTCCCCCTTTCAGTCCAAAAAATGGTTCTTTTTCTTATAACAATAAATACAATACAAAACAACAGAAATAAATAGGCCACAATTATGAGAGTTATATGGCTTAGCATATATTCCCAATGTCCAGTCCATATGTATTTGGAACCTGACTTTAACTTTCTACTATCTAACCATCTCCATGAGTTTAATGTTCTATATCTGACTCCACTTTCATACTAACTTGCCTCACAATTTTAAAAACGGACTTGCATTTCTTAAGAACTATTATTGCCTCTTGCAAAACCTGTCAGATGTCAGACCCCTGACTCCAGATATCTGAGCCCCCCTTTTCCTACCCACCAAGCCAGAGGCTCTCTCCCTGGTGTTGACTTTCCACTTGACTTTACCCACATTCCCACAGTCAAACACATCAGGTACCTCCTGGTATTGGTGGACACCTTCTCAGGGTGGGTGGAGGCATTCCCCAACAACAACAAAAAGGCCCAGACAGTTTCTAACTTTATCCTTTGAGGGTTCATTCCTTGTTTTGGAATCTCCACCTCCCTCCAGTTAGACAATGGTCCTGAATTCACCTCCCATATTTCCCAAACCTTATCAAAATCCCTCAACATCCCTTGGTATTTCCATATCTCATATCAACCCCAGTCCTCAGGAAAGATAGAATGAACTAACCACTCCTTTAAAAACACCCTTTTCAAATGTCACAAGAACTTCACTTCAATTGGGTAAAGCTCCTGCTACTCTCCCTGATCACCTACTCACTACCCTACTCTGTCATCTCCACTCCCTCCTATGGAACTTTACTGACCACTATCTACCTAAGCCACATACCAACTCCTGTCTGTCACCAATCAACATTGGAGATCAGGTCCTTTTCTTCCCTCTGGACAAACATTCCTTACCCATTTCCCCTAAATGTCAGGGCCCCTTCAAGGTAATTCTGGTGACACCCACAGCTGCCAAGCTTGAGGCCCTCCCTCATTGGATTCTCCTATCCCACCTCAAGCCCTTTACTCCCCCACCTCACGAAAACTTCTCTTCCTACATAACAACCCCAACGGGACCCTGCTCCTTTATGCTTCAGAGGATGTTGAGACCAACCACCTTGTCCCCAGTTCCAGAAGAATAAGACTTCACCCCAGCAGCTGTGCTTGACTCTATTGGATTGGACATGGATTTTTTTTTTCTTCTCTCCCTCTTGTTTGTTTCTGTCCAGGGTAATTCTAACAAGTGGAGATTCAAGTTTCAAGAAACCCTCACTTATAACAAACAGTCCCTCCATAACAGGGTGTCAGGAGCCAATTAAAATTCCCATCATCCCTTTCTCCTTCATTTAATGACTTTTTTGTCTGTTTCCTCTTTGACTAGTCAGAAAGTTATTGTAAAAAGTTGTCAGTCAGATATGGAGGCTTCCTATACTGGTCTTCCCAATACCATTCCCAATACATAAAACCTTTCCCTAATTCTGTCCTCTATCTATAAGACAAGAGCCTCTACCTAGGGTACCCATGGAATCCCAGGTGGGAGACTCTACCATCACTTCAACCCCAGACACCCGGTAAGCTCAATTAATATCCAGAGAAAACATGTCCCTAGAAATAGGAGAAGTAGTAGTCCCTGCCTCAGACTCTGACCTTGGCCTACTGGCTCCTTAATGTCACCTAGCCTAGCCACTTCCAAGATCAATGGCTGTTTGTTCCTCCTGGGACTAACTCACAACTGCCACTTACAGCTTCTCCAAGTGACTGTGTCAAATAACCATACCTCGCCATTCACCAACTGCCCTGACCTGATGTTGCCGTGACTCTCTACCTTGTTCATATCACTCTCTTTGGCATGGCAAACTGTTTTAAGGCATCTGGGACATGCTCTGTAGGGGCTTTGAGTTCCCTAGACTGCAACAAAACCATAACCCTTGACAATTCATCTCAGCTCCAGAAACCTACAGTTCATAACACCTCACTCAATTCTTTGTAGTACTAAAATCTACCATTGCCTACGTGTTAGTTGGTCAGGAATTTGCAGGATAGTAATTCTCTTCCCCAAGTTGGGGTTGATACATGGAGAAGAGATCCTACCAATTCCAGTCATGAACTCAATAGCTACCTGACTTAATAAAAGAGTAGGTCAAGTCTTGCCCCTCCTGGCTGTCACAGGAATAACTTTGGGTGTCACCACTGGGACAGCAGGACTGAACACTTCCCTGACCTTGCATCATCAGTTTTCTTCCCAGTTCATCCAGGACCTTCAGCATGTGGCCCTGTCCATACTCACTCTTCAAAGACAAACTGACTCCCTGACTGTGGTGGTACTCCAAAACTGCCTGTACTAGATCTTACAGCTGAAAGAGGCAGCCTTTGCCTCTTCCTCCAAGACGAAACCTGCTTCTATGTCAACCAATCCAGTACAGTAAAAGCAAAGTCCAACAACTTCAAACAGACCTCCAAAAATTAAGGAACAACTCAATGCCTCCAACCCCTGGGCCTTTGAAACCCCCTATGAAAGTCAATATTGCCCGTCCTGACCCTTCTTCTTCTCTCTCCTATTACTAATTGCAACCTGCTTTGTCAGTTTCTTCTCTGCATTTCTGCAATGACAAGTTCAAAAAAAAAATCTCTAATCAAAGAATTGATCAGTTACTGTTACAGAATTGCCATCCGCTGACCACAGAGCCAGAGACTACCAAATGCACCCTGATGGTGAGGATCAACAGTGCCCCAAAGATGATGACACCCCCAAACAGCAGGAAGCAGTCTAAAGAGCAAGGTACCATCATCCCTGCCTCCCCATCATTCCTTTCTCGTTCCTCATCTTTTATGCTAAACAAAAGGGAGGAATGTGAGCAGTCAGGCATCTCCACTGCCTGCCCCAGGGACCCAGTAATGCCAGGATACATCATCACTAGCTGCCATGATGAGATACATTCCCACTGTCGCCAAAAGTCACATATCTTCCCCCTGCACATGCACCACATCCCCTTATAAAAGGCCAGTCCCTCCTCTCCATTCTCTCTTCTTCCCTCCACCTGCATCAGAGGGAGCCTCTGTATACCCCCTCCCTAATAAACCTCCCATGTGAGATCTGTCTCATGGAGTAACACTATGGCACCCGTCGATTAGATCATAACAGTAAACGTTTGTTTTTGAAGTGACTTTTATGAATCTGGACAACTTCAGATCCTGTTTCACAAGTTGACAAAAAAATGTAGCTTTTATATAACATTTTAATGTTTTTCTTAGCATATATTAATATATATACAATTATTGGGTTTCAATATGATAATTTCTAACATGTATATAATGTATTTTGATCATCTTTTTCCCACATTACCACCTTGTTCCCCTCCCACTGATTCTTTTCTTCTTTCTAAGTAGGACCCTTCCTATTTTCATGCCTTAAAAAAATTCCTTTGAATATCATTATGGTTGCTTACAGGAACATGGGTGAGTATCTATTTTCAGTCATGTGGACATCTTATAAGAGTTTACTGCTGAAAAAAAAAGTCACTCTTTCCCTCATCAACTATTACATGCCTCTGAATCCTTAGGGAGAGGGAAGTCTGATGATCCCACCCGATGATGGGCTACTGCTGGGCCCAAAGGTAGCATTTCTAGAGTGTTTAAACTTCCAGTAGGAATAGAGCTATTTGGAAGATAATTAGAAACTCAACTCTGTGAAAAGCAGAACCAGCTACCAAAAAAAAAAAAAAGTTGTATTCTAAGAAACCAGATTAACATATGCAAAAGCAGACATATATTTACATATTACTCTGTGGAGCATGAGTTTTCATTTAGGTCAGTTAATTGCTCTAATAAATTAATTGCACTGATTTTTTATTTCAGTTTTTTTTTTCATGTGTATATATGAAAAAATAAACAATATTAGTAAAATAATCACTATTCCATAATGGACTTATTTTACCTCATATTTTAGAAGCAAAGTCTTGAGAAGGTCATTCTGTTGAAGGAGTTACATCTAATATGATGGCAGAGGGGAGAAACACGAGGACAAGGAGGAAAGCCACCATGGGTTGGGAGGATCAAAACTCCATGTGGCCTGGATGATCAGGGCCACATGGAACATATATGCACATACCATGGAGTTTTTATCTGGGGAGGTTGAAAGCTAGCTTAAAGCATAAAGATTGGCCTAGCCCTGGTGCTTGGGGCCTATTAAAATGTAACAGTTCTCTGTGTGTGCTTATTTCTGGGTGCCAGGTTAGTTAGGGAATAAATCTGCTGCCTTAATAATCATAAGTATCAATTATAAAAGTTAATATTCCCTTCTACAATTGGCACCCAATGTGGGGTAATTAGAATCCATGCTTACAGTCTGAGAAGGCCGGGATGAAAGTTGGTTCTCAGCAATTTCTGGCATTGGCCCCCCAGGGCAGAACAGCAGCAATTAGATTCCAAAGAATGATGAACAGAATTATAGCATAAAATGGCACAACCAGTCCAAGTCTTGGAATGTCCTTTTTTTTCTTTATTTTTGCTTGGATGTCTTTGATTTTTCCCTATATCAGAAGGTAGAAAGGATATCTTCATGGGTTGGCATTATTGAAACATGGGAGATTTTTGAGGATTTCAGCAGATTTGGAATGTTACTGCAGTTCAGATTTGTTGTTTTCTAGACTGCAGAGTTACTATGATTTGAGATTCAGATGGAATATTTGAGCAGGGCAGTAGTGACACATGCCTTTCCCAGCACACAGGAGACAGAGACAGGCAGATCTCTGTGAATTCTAGACCAGACTAGTCTACACAATGATGTCAAGGCAGGATCCCCTGCTAATAAGATAAAACCACTTGCTAAGGGCAGTCTAGAATTGAAAATGACACTTTTTTTCCTTGAAGGTAGGTGATGGCCTTACTGATCTGAAAGATGGATATGCACCAATCTTGTATTTTGGATATATATATATATATTCTGATAGTCAAATAAAGACCCAGAGTTAGGCTGGGAGATGAACATGCAAACTGCATGCCTCCCGCAGCCAAGAGTTATTGAGAGCTAAAATGAGGTAGGGTATCACACTTCTCTGAATAGCCAAACAGTCTCCTTAAATAGTGGGGCTCCCACAGGAAAACTATGGTAGCTCAGCCTAGCACAAAATACAGAACCAAGACCCTAACTTCCAAACAGATGCAATATAATTAAAAGTGCTTGAGTCCTAAAGATAGGAAGAAGTTTAAATAAAGTTGAATACAGGGAAGTATGTTAAATTAAAAGAGAAAAACTGAAAGACAGATATATCCAGTTAAAGGGAAAGAAAAAATATAACCATATGCCTTTGATCCCAATACCTTGGAGACAAAGACAGAGACAGGTTCCTTGTAAGTTTGAGGCCAATCTAACCTACAGAGCTCTACAGAGCAAATCCAAGACAGCCTGTGCTACACAGAGAAACCTCAGTAAGAATATATATATATCCACATAGAAATTAAATCTTCAAGGAAAGGAGAAAAAGAAAGAAAAAAATATAAACACATACCTTTGATCCTAACACTTGGGAGACAAAGACAAAGACAGATAGGTTCCTTGTGAGTTCAAGGCCAGATTAATCTACAGAGAAAATTCAAAACAGCCTGGGCTAAATAGAATAACCCCATCTCAATAGGAATAAAGGAATACAACAACATTTTGAACATTATAGCATAGAAAGTATAAGTTACAATATTACAGGTCAAACAATTATAGACAGATAGATAGATACTGGTTATGCAGTATATAAACATGTACAATTACATAGATTGTCCTTCTATTGGGAACATATGTGTGTGTGTGTGTGTGTGTGTGTGTGTTAAACCCATAATGAAAAAGGAGATATATTGCATATTGCATTGGGGAAGAGATTTTAACATTTGTTCCAACAGGAAAAGAAAAAGTTATGTCTTCCATCCAAACTGATAGAAATCAGATTTGACTGGGGAAGATCTTGACTACAAACAAAGAACAAGCAGGTAACTTATTTTGCTGATTCCACTACGTGGGAACAGCTCAGACTGGCTAAGACATAAATATATATGCATAGCCAGTAAAAATCTTATTGGGTACATGGAATCCACATGACTTATTATTACATGCCATTCTTTCAGATGGCGTGAATGGAAATTTACAGGCATCATTCTTCTGCTCAAACAAAGAGCAGAAAATATTCCTTAATTAATCTGAGCATCCTGAACACCCCATGCATTTATAATTACAGAACTGTATATTACTTGTGAGAGTTTATATGTTTACATAACCAAAGGACCAGACACCAATGGAATGGAGACAGCCTTAACAAGATTCATCCTCCAGGATGGTGAAACTCAGAGACGTATTTACTCCAGTATCCTGCTTTATCCAAATCCAGATGTCCTTGATTTGTCCAGCCTCAGAGACTGATCCAGTCAGGACTTCACCTGAGCTTTCTCAACACCCAGGGAATGGACAACAAATAACAGGTAATTCTTTAAGACTTAACCATTTTCTCAATTTTCCTTTGTTCCCCCCAAAAAGGGAATCCTACACCCCAAATCAACAGGAAGCAACCTTGAGGAGAACAACACCCCATTCCCTTAGGTTGGATTGAACAGATTTTTGTCATTTTATTAGGTAATGGATGTCTGTCATAATACAGAGCTTGTGAAGAAAAGGGGGGATTATAGGAATGTCACATAGAAACAAGATAGAAATAATAGATAAGGGTAGATGGTTCAATCTTCTCTGCAACTTAAAGCTATTGTTATTCTCTGAATAAGGTTAATTTTTGGTTCATTGGTATAGAATTTTATATATTGATACAGAAATAAGCTTATTTTGATACATTGGTATAGAATTTTATAGATTGACACAAATTTAAGGTTATTTGGTACACATATATGTATATTTTCAACTCTTGTATAAGGTATTGGACCTTTACAAATTATTTAAAATTCAATGTTTACTTCCAGTCCTCTTAGTAGCTATTACAAGCTATTTAAAATAATTAAGTAATACAAGTTAATGGTTAGCCGATCAAACTCATAGTCAGATACTGGTCTATGTAGAAAAAGGCTAGTTAAGTTATTTAACCAGTATCTAGGTTATATTTAATTGGTTTGGTGGCTGTTAATCCTTAGCCCGCCATTATAAATGAGCCCACAGACACTACATGGATCTTAACAAGCCTAGGGCTGGATTGAGCAATTAGCCCATCTAAGCTAGCTCTTAGTTTTATTACCCAAATATGACCCCATATATACATATGTCCCTTTGGACTGCTATTCTCCATGCTATGCCAATGTTCCTGGCCACATGGAAAGAGGTTCTTTTGTCTAACCCATGGTATATGTCCTCCTTGTTTTAAGACACAGAGATGTGCTTTCTAGGTTGAGCAGATAATGGATAGCAAGAAACAAGCAATGTTTGCATGCTCAAATTTACTGTAGATAGACAGAAAGATAAAAAGATAAATATATAGATGTCTTCAAAAACCTCAGAGGCCTATAGAAAGTGGCATTTAAAGATGTTTTTATTATTTCAAAAATTCTTTGATTTGAGACATATCAGTTCCTGACAGCAACCCATTCATCTGAAAGAAGATTGAGCATCAGAAAACCTCCATTTGGACCTTGAGAGCTTGTTTGGAGGTTCTAGCAGGGGAGCGCAGCTACTCGTATACCCTTGACCGAAGACCAGTCCTCTTCTATTCAGGGAAGGTCATCCTCTTCGACCAAGCACGCAGCTTCGGGAGGGACGCACATGGAGTGGTGAGGGAGGAAGGGGACACCCGCCTAGCCAGCCAGATCAGCCGAATCAACCCTGGCCTGGCGATCAATGGGGTGACAGATGTCGCAGCCAGATCACCCGCTCTACAATCAATGTCTGTCAGAGAAACGGGGCCAAACAGCTGAAGATTGATATGGTAATGTATGGAGAGAAAATAGGAACTGTCAAGGCAGCCATGGGTATGTCATTTCTTAGTTTTGGAAGCTGTAGGCCCTGCACTTCCTACATAATCAGATATATTTATCCCTCTCAGGTCTCTGAGGTGGTTGAAGAATAGATAGCTAGAGTCTCATAGTTAAATTTTGAGTTGTTTAGGAATCAAGAGGGTGTTCTGGATCTAAGAAGATATTTTTAAAATTGTGAGTCAAGTTAGTATGAAAGCTGAGTTAGATATAGAACTTTAAACTCATGGAGATGGTTAGATAGTAGAATGTTAAAGTCAGGTGCCAAATACATACCGACTGGACATTGGGAATGTATGCTAAGCCATATAACTCTTATAATTGTGGCCTATTTATTTCTGTTGTTTTGTATTGTATTTATAGTTATAAGAAAAAGAACCATTATTTGGACTGAAAGGGAGAGCTGTTGGGGGGAAAAAGAAATACCTTGAACTAAAAAAAAAAAAAAAAAAGAAGGGAAGAGGATGGGGGGTTAAGGCGGAGGAGAGTAGAAGGGTGGGAGTGGAGGGGGGAGTAGGAAGGGGATTGTGATTGAGATGTAACTTGAAGAAATAAAAAATAAATTATTTTAAAAAAGAGGAATCCAAGAGACACTTGAAGAGATGCTCAACATCTTTAATCATCAGAGAAGTGCAACTCAAGACAACTCTGAGATTCTATCTCACACTATTTAGAATGACCTAATCCAAAAACTCAAATGACAGCATATGTTGGCATGGCTGTGGAGAAAGAGGAACACTCCTCCATTGCTGCTGTTCATCCTTCCAGCCACAGAACAATTAACTTCATCTTCAAGGTTAAATAAACACTTTAACTCAGTTTGCCATAGCCTCTGCAGTTTTATTTATTTATTTATTTATTTGTTGGTTTGTTTTATTGCAGCAGCAGAACAGATGGCTCAGTAGTTAAAGGTGTTCAGGGCCACAATGGATGACCTCAGTTTGATCCCCAGCGCCACATGGTAGAGTGAGAAAAGCAGTTTCCACAAACTGTCCTCTTACCTCTACATGAACACCACAGCACAAAAGCCAGCACACATGCCCACACATGTACGGATGTGGAAAGGTTAATATCAATAATTTTAAAAAATGTATAGAAACAGTCCCTAGATGCATAATATTCTCATAATATAAGGAGCTAACATAGCTGAGAATCTAGTTATAATATGAAAATATGCAATGAGGGTAATTACAAAAGCATGCCTAACCCCTTTTAGTATGCTGCCTTTATATTTCTTCTAGAGACTGGGAAAGCTCTTTCCCTGAAGAAGTGTCCTTGCTGTATCTAGAGTGACTTCCCTCAGTAAGCCTTACACCCCATTCTGTTGTTGAAACCTATGTTGATTCTGCTCAGATCTTCTGGTCACTCAATAGGACACTATCTTTGGATCATATAGAACCATTTTACTTGGCTATTTTATGTTTCTAAAGAGTTCTTTTATTTATATTTTTCCATTTTCATGTGTGTGTGTGTGTGTGTGCGTGCGTGTGTGTGTGTGTGTGTGTGTGTGTGAGAGAGAGAGAGAGAGAGAGAGAGAGAGAGAGAGAGAGAGAGAGAGATGGGGGACATGCATGTGTGTGTGTGTACATGTGTACACACATGTGCATATAGAAGTTAGAGGTTGATATCAAGAACCATCCTCCTTTACTCTTCTCCTTACTCATTGAGATGGTGTCTCTCAACCAAACCCAGAGCTCACCAATCATGGTAGCCTTCCTAACCAGCTTACCTCAGGATTCCTTGTCTCCACCTTCCTAGGCTGGAACTACAGGTGTGCTACCATAGCTTCCTCAACCCAGGCTTAGATTCTGGGTATCTCACTCCAGTCCTCTTGCTTGTGTGGCAAGGATTTTATTTCCAGACCTCCACCGTCATTTTCGAGTTACGATCTCTCACTGAACCTGCAGCTCAGTTGAGTCATCTCCCCAGCCTACTTACTATCTTCTACTTTTTGCTCATGTTGCACTCCATCACTCCTGTTCATTTGACTGTGACATCAGCTGTGTGTGGGAGAGTCTCCTCACTTTCCCACTCCTCCATGGTGGATGTGGAATGGTGTTTCTTCCTGATTTTTAGCAATCTGATGAACGTAAAGTGTAGGGCTTTTTTTTATATATGCATTTCTTTGATTGCTGGTGTGGTTGAGCATCTGCTTGAATGCATGTTATTCCTGATTCTTCACACCAGCAATTCATGATTCACAGCCTGTCCTTCCTTGTTCTGGTGCTTTCACAGCTTCTTATTAATTTTCAGGCATTCCTTGTATTATCTAGGTTTAATTCTAGGACATTTTCAGAGAATGTAGGTGTCTTTTCCCACCCTGTCATCTCTGTTAACATTATCTGTCTTGCCTCTGTCAAACAGAAATCCTTATTATTTATGTGGTCATACGTACAAAACTTTTGGTTTAGGATATCTTATCTAAGGATGTTTCCAATGTCACTGAAATCATCCCATGTCTTCTTCTCTATGTCTTGTCTGTCGCATACAACTTTACCTTTTGTGTAGTTCTTCATTTATGGTCTGAGTATTAATCCAATAACATGTCCACATTGTGTAAGCACATTTTACTCACTCACATGTACTTCCTGATCTGTGATATTACACTTTCTCATAATGGAGTTTCCATGTATGTGTAAGCTGGTCATTAGAGTTTCTGTTATTCTCATTGATGGAACTATCTATCTCTGCGCTAATACCACTTTATTTTGTATCCTAATAATTTAACATAATGACTCATGCTTTGATTTTCTCTATGAAAATCAAAAGATTTTTCATAAAATACAGAAGCACATAATGTCCAGAGGACCATAAGATGTGCTAAAAAGAAGAAGAAGAAGAAGAAGAAGAAGAAGAAGAAGAAGAAGAAGAAGAAGAAGAAGAAGAAGAAGAAGAA
>CAJQZJ010032114.1:4667812-4710368 GCA_907164525.1 Lophiomys imhausi
AAGAAGAAGAAGAAGAAGAAGAAGAAGAAGAAGAAGAAGAAGAAGAAAACTTCTAAACATGAGATGACTCACTGCAATCATGGTTGCCTATTCCAGGCATGCACAAGATTGGGTCCATTAACATTTCTTCATAAAAAGAGTAGGGGTTCTTGACCCCCACTTCTCCCAGAGAAACTATTAGCAATTAACAGTTGCTGGAGGAGAGGTTGTCATTTTCATTACTTGAGAAGCTACTGAAATATAGCTCATGTTCCAGTAAATAAACTCATAGGAACTCATGCTCATGTAAATAACCATTATAAAACTCAGTGAGTCACACACATTCAAAAGGGACAAGAAAAAATGAAGGGGAACATCTGTGAAAAGGTTCTGCAGAAGAGGGAGAAAAGGGGAGAGAGGGTAAAAGGGATAGAGGTAATTAAAACTCACTATATATAAGGCATTCTCAAAGAAAAAAATTTTAAAGAAATTGCTTATGGAATTTTTACTGCAATTACATTGAATTCTGGGAAATTATATCTCTATGTTAGTTCATTCTATCCCAAATCCAATATAATACTCCATTTATTCAGGTCTTGCTAACATCCTCTGTCCCTTGTCTGCAAAGCGAATTATGGGTGTATAGATTTGCTGTTTGCATTCTCTCTTAAGAATGTTATTTGGTTAATACTGTTTTCTTGGGTAAAGAGGACACATTGATATGTTTTCAGAATTATTTTTATTTTTAATTACTTTACATGATGGGTGCACATGAGTACAGGTACCTATGGAAGACAGAGGCATTGGATTCCCTGGAGCTGGAGTTACAAATGGTTATGAGACATCAGTGTGGGTTTTAGAAACTGAACTAGGGTCCTCTACAAGAGCTGTAAGCACGCTTAATCCCTAAGCATCTCTCCAGCCTTCCCTAATTCTTGTTTGCTAGTTTGTTTTTCGAGACAAGGTTTCTCCATATAACAAAGCCCTGGCTGTCCTGGAACTCACTCCATAGACCAGGTAGGCCTTGAATTTACAGAGATCCACCTGTCTCTGCCTCCCGAGTGCTGGGATTAAAGGTATGTACCACCACACCTGACTTTCACTATTTTTAATAGCCCATGGATTAGACCAGCTTTCAGAACCATCCTCTTTATTCTGTCTGCAGAAGCTATTGAGCTAATCAGTGTAGGCAAATGTGTGTGTGTGTGCGCTCTTGTGTTTGTGTGTACACTCTATTGTAAGAGAATTTTAATCCAGCAACACGGTTGCTTTGGCAAGAGATCACATTCAAACACCTCCTAGGTCTATGTGATCCAGCAGGAATACAGACAATCCCTGGATGACTGTAGGATCTGGCTGAAATGCAGACACATCCTTAGCAGTCTCCATTTAGCTAGGAGGTGTAACTAGAAAAAAATAACTTAATAAAAAAAAAACTACTAAATTAGTCATTTCTCTTTTGATCACTTACCTTCATTTTTTATTTGTTTATCTGGGAATATTCATGTTCATTACCCATGGTAATAACATTCTTAACTTTTCTCTAGTTGATCTTAACACCTAACAAAGTTCTTTGTCATATAAAATATTAGTGTGTGGACATTATTACCTTAAGGAAATGGTTTTCTAGTCAGTTTTCTATATTTTTACCCCAAAAGGTTATCAAATGCCAAGTTTTATTTCATATCCCACTATATGACCATATTTCACTTCTCCAGTCCATTAACATCATGAGAATTTTGCTAGCTTCCCCTAAAGTTAAAGCATTCTTACAATACTAAGATTGACCTGGGGTTTCTTTAATATGATGGTGAATCCACTTGGCTAATATTTCTCATTGCACACACATCATTTATATATTTCAAAATTGTGTGTGTGTGTGTGTGTGTGTGTGTGTGTTCATGGGTTTGTGTGTGTGGGGCATGCAGATGACCAGAACTTCCTCTTATCCCACTGTGTGGATCTTGGCAATCAAACTCAGATCAAGATTGGTAACAAGCACCTTTACCTGCTAAACATTTTGCTGCCACTCAGGTGTATGCTTGTGTTTCCCAACATACTAAAGACAAAGGTAAGAACAAAATTCATGTAAACATTTCTGACATCTAGGCTGACCAGATGGAGACAGGAGAAGGTGTCAGGAAAACAAAACTAGTCTCCTTCCTTCTGTTTCCTCTCTTGTATGTGCTACATACAAGATCTACATTCACAGACGTTTGCAAATCAAAACAACTTCATCAGTTGCTAGGAAACAAAAGTCAACAGATATTGAGGGACTGTGGTGTGAGAACACCAGTACAGATACAATGTCTGTGCAGGAAAAAAAAAAAATGTCAACGATGAGCAATGAGGGAAAAAATCAGCAGTATTGGGGCTGCAGGTAGTGTTTGAGTCAGAAAAGTTCAGCTCAGTCCTAAACCCTCCTTCATTCTCTTTGAGCAAGTTTTCTGTGACATCCTGGGGTGAAGATCAGTATGAAAGGAGAACTCCAAGCAAGAAGTAATTAATGGTTTAATCAATCTGCTTGTATTTACTGAGCCCCTGCTAAGTGCTCATCACGGAGCCTGCAAAAATGATGGCACTGAGTCTCTAAATCTCTGTGTTTAAGAAATGAACACAAGAGAGAAACCTTCCATGAGCAGCTAATTATAGTAACAAGGCAGACAACAAGGAACAGTAATGCTGGAAAGGCACGCAACACAGAGTAAGCCAGCGATGCTTCCCATAGAAAAAGGCAAAAGTGCTAATACCTACAAGAAAAGCCACTTAGCTAAATGGAAACTGCTGAAAAAAAAAAAAAATCCGAGTCACTGAAGAAACATTGAGCAAAAGAACAAAGCTGCAGTCATCACAACACCTGACTTCGAGATCTACTTCAGGGCCACAGGGCCAGCAAAAGGCTCAGCCAATAAAGGCACTTGCTCTCAAGTTTGATGACCTGAGTTCTGTCTCTGGAGCCCTGCAAGACATCCTCTGACCTCTACATGTATTCTATGGCATGCACATGTCTTCCTCTGCAATCACAAATAAATGCAATGTTTCAATTAAATATATTTTATCCTTATTCACTTTCCAGTCCTTCAGGGGACAGAGATTTAGCTATCTTTATCTTTAGATTAAAATACGTATATAAATAGGGAGGATTGGGTGAAATAAAATTACACTATGCTGACACAAATACTTGAAATTCTAGTCAGAGGTAGAACCAATATGAAAGGATCAACTGATGCTTAAAGGACAATCCATGCAAGAAGCCTGAATAACATATGAGTGAGTTGAATCTCATTATTAAAGTCAAAAAACTGTATGAAAACTTTTTCAACAAAATTGACATCTATAGTTGTCAGATATATTGCTACACATGAGCAAGTAAATCCAAGGAAAAGGTTCTCTTCATACCTGGCAAGATGTAGAGAGAGATACTCTGTTGTAGCTCAAAAAAATACTATACTAAATCCTCAAGGAACTAATCAAACTATATTAAATTTAAAAATTAAAATTAAATTAAATACTTTTATAAAAAAAATCTGCTACAAAGTCACAGTAATCAGGACGTCAACAATGTATGGTCATGCACATCTTTAAATCCTGCCCTTGCAGGTTGAGGTAGGAGGATGGTGAGTTGAGGCCAATGGAGATGACATAGTGACTTAATGGCTAGTTTGTATTATATAGTGAGAAATTCTCTTGCCTCGTTTTTTTTTCCACAAGACAACATATTACTGGCATAAAAAAATGGACATGCAGACTAATGGATGGAAATATATAGAGTCCAGAAATAAATTCATGTGTTAATGATGGGCAATTGGTCTCTATAAAAAGATGAAATGAACCCACACACCTATGGTCACTTAATTTTTGACAAAGAAACCAAAATCACACAATGAAAAAAGAACAGATCTTCAACAAATGGTGCTAGTCTAACTGGATGTTGACATGTAAAAGAATGAAATTAGACCCATACTTATCACCTTGTACAAAACATAAGTCCAAGTGGATCAAAGACCTTAACATAAGGCCTGACACACTAAATCTATTAGAAGAGAAAGTAGGGAAAAGCCTCAAATTCATCAGCACAGGTGACAACTTCCTGAGCAGAACATCAACAGCTCAGGATCTAAGACCAACAATCAATAAATGGGACCTCATGAAACTGAAAAGCTTCTGTGGGGCAAAAGACACTGTCATTATAACAAAATGGCAACCTACAGATTGGGAAAAAACCTTCACCAACCCCACATATGACAGAGGGCTAATATCCAAAATTTACAAAGAACTCAAGAAACCAAATAATCCAATCAAAAAATGGGGAACAGAGCTAAACAGAGAATTCACAAAAGGAGGAATCCCTAATGGCTAAGAGACACTTGAAGAAGTGCTCAGCATCCTTAATCATCAGAGAAATGCAACTCAAGATGATTCTGAGATTCCATCTCACACCTGTCAGAATGGTTAAGATCAAAAGCTCAAATGACAGCACATGCTGGTGAGGTTGTGGAGAAAGGGGAACCCTCCTCCATTGCTGGTGGGAGTGCAAGCATAGTAGTACAACTACTATGGAAATCAGTCTGGCAATATCTTAGAAAACTTGGAATAGCTCTACCTCAAGACCCAGCCATACCACTTCTGGGTATACACCCAAAATATTTCTCACCAAATCACAAGGACATGTCCTCAACTATGTTCACAACAGCTTTATTTGTAATAGCTAGAAACTGGAAACAACCCTCAACCGAGGAATGGATTAAAAAAAAAAAACTATGGTACATCTACACAATAGAATACTACTCATCCATCAGAAACAAGGAAATCATGCAATTTGCAGCCAAGTGGATGGAACTAGAGAAGCTCATCCTGAGTGAGCTAACCCAGACTCAGAAGGATGAACATGGCATCTATTAACTTATAATCAGATTTTAGTCATATAGTAAAGGATAACTATACTATAGCCAATGCACCAAAGGGAACATGAACATAGAATTTGTTTACTGTCAATGAGACACTTTTCCCTAATGGTGCTGCCTTATGGGACTCCAGTGTATGAGGAGGTTCTTGGCCCTCATATGACTGCTGAACTTGGGTGGAGGACTGATAGGTAGGGACACTCCACTCCAGAGGAGTGGGATGGAAGAGATGGGGGTAGAGGGTGGGAGGGCGAGACTGGGAGGGGTGGAAAGAGGACACTGTGATGAAGATGTAACCTGAAGTAATAAATAAATATTTTTTTAAAAGATGCGAAGAACATGAGAATCTGAAAAGGCAATCACTGTGGTAAATTGTGTTAGGGATACTGGATTTCTACATGAGTCTTTACTCAACATCACATGCAAAATTCAATGCAAATAGGATAAAAATATTTAAACACAAGTCCTGAAACCAGAAGAAAGCATATCCTAAAAAGTTTCCTAACATTGCTCTAAGCAGTGTTTTTTGTAGTACAGGCAACAGAAGACTAGAACTACATCAAACTGAAAAGCTTCAACACAACAAAGGAAACAAACAGCAGAGTGGAAGAATCACCTCCTAGAATGAGAAGAATGCTTAAGGAACTCACAGATGATAGCAAGAAAACAATCTGCTTGAAAAAATGATAAAATACCTGGGTAAACTCTTCTCAGACAAGATACAACATGTCCAACAATGCTGTGATTTGAATGTGAACTCCCCCCATAAAGTCATGTGTGTTTAACACATGTATTAAAAGCTTATAGTGTTGTTTGGGAAGGTTGTGGAATCCTGGTTGGAGGAAGTGTGTCACTGAGGATGGGTCTTAAGGGTTTATAGCCAGCACCACTATGTGTTCTCTCTCTGCTCCCCCCTGTGAATACAATGTGACCAGATGGCTCATGTTCCTGCAGCCATGCCTTCCCTGGCTTCTGCTTTGTCTTTTCTAACAGGATGGACTGCATTCCTTTGGAGCCATAAGACACAATAAACACTGTCTCCCTTAAGTTGCTTTTCTCAGAGTATTTTATCACAGGAATGGGAAAAGGAACTGAGACAAACAAACATATGAACAGATGCCCAGTGTCACTAATCTTCAGAGGAATAAACATTAAAACAGCAATGCAATATAGCCTTAGACATTGCGGTGATCATGATCAAGAAGAGTGTTACATTTTGGAAAGGATATAGTGAAAAGAGAACTTTTTACACTGTTGGTAGAAATGTGAATTAGTACAGCCATTATGAAAAACAGCATGGATTTTGCTTCACAAGTTAAAGCGGGGACTACCATATGAACCAGGGTCTCCACTCTAGACATCTATCTGAGGAAAATGGAATTAGTGGATCAAAGAGACAGCTTCACACCCAGGACTATGGCAGCATTATCCATGGACGTGAATGCCACTTATGTGTCCGTCTGTGAATGAAGGAAATATATTTATATCTGTATTAGGATCCGGTGTGGCCTTTAAAAAAAATAAAGGAAACTTTTTCATTAGCCACATGGAGGAACCTGAAGGACCTGGAGGATATTTTCTTAAGTGAAATAAGCCAGGTGCAGAAAGACAAATATCAGGAGATCTCACTTAAATGTGAAACCTTAACATGTTGAATTTATAGAAACTTAGAGTGGACAGTGGTTACAGTGCTGAGGAGACATGAGAAGGAAGAGTTTAGTCACAGGATGTAAACTTCTAATAAAACTGAGTAAATACTTTCCACACAAATTATAACATGATGACAACAAAAAAATGGTGTGTTGTATAACATATGATAATAATTGGACAATATATTGTGAATACATGAGGTATTGCATTCTTGAAATCTTCTGAGAGTAGAAATGAAGTGTTCTTACCACAAATGAATAGATATATAAGGTTATAGATACATTAACCAGCATTATTCCACCACTTCATCCAAACATTGTGCTGTATATCAAAATATAAAGGCAGAGGCTAGGGATATAGCTCATTGGATAGAGTCCTTGCCTAGCATGTGCAACACCTTAGCTTCAATCTAAAGTACACATAAACCCAATATGGTGATGCATAATTATAATCCCAGCACTGAGAAGACTGAGGCAGGAGGATCAGAAGTTCAAGATCATCCTCAAGTAGTAGCGAGTCTACATAGCTTGAGGCCAGCCTGGACTATAGAAGATCTTATCTCAAAACTGAATATAATTTTAAAATATTTATTATATATATTTATACACACACACATATACAGGGAACCTTTGCAGGTCAGAGAGTGTCTTGGATAGCCTCAAATTGGAATTATAGACAATTATGAGTCACCTGACATGTGTGCTGGGAATCACACCTTGGATCCTCTGCAAGAACAGAGGATACTAAGCTATCTTCCCAGCCCCCATAAAATGTAATTTTTATTTCTCAATTATGGCTTATTATAACTGTAGGGGTGTGTGTATATGTATGTGTATGTGTGTGTATGTGTTTGTGTGTATTTGCATGTGTGTACAGATATAATAGTAAAAAGACAAGAAAGAACCAAGTAGAAGAAAAATGCAGTTAGAAATAATAAATTCCCAAGAGAAAGAGAGCATATATGTGTTTAGGATAACCACAAATTATGGTTGAGGGATATTATTCTTATATGACTCAAGAATTAAGAATATTAGTGTGTGCTACACACTGAAGACCCCAGTCTTCTGCTAAACAAAAGCCCTTAAAGAAGATTAAGCAGAAGATTGAAATTAACATAAAGAAAGTGCCTGAAGATCAGCTTCTTATGAAGACCAAAACCCTAAAAACCCCTGCCAATTCTTTCTAATTGCAAAATTTTCTAGCCACTAAAAACCATCCAATCATACCACTCAACAGTTCTTCTTTTTATATGGCAACAAATTAAGCAGGGGAGGTGCCTCAGTCAGTAAAACACTTGCCTCACAAGTATAAAGACCTGAATTTGGATAGATGGGACCCACAAAAGAAACCAGGCACAATGGTGTGCAGCTGAAATTCCAATGATGGTCAGATAGCCGATAAACACAGGCAGATCTATAGAAGATCGCTCTCCAGTTAGCCAGGTATACATGGCAAAGACATGGACCAAGAGACCGTGTCTCAAACAAAACAGCAACAGCAACAAATGGATATGGTGCCTGAGGAATGACACCCAAGGTCGTCCTCTGATCTTCACATGTGCACCAAGAATACACACATATGCGCGTGCCCGGGCGCGCGCGCGCACACACACACACACACACACACACACACACACACACACACACACACAGTGTGTCCCCAAAGTGTTCACCCTCCTACAGGACAACACAGATTTAGCAAGGCACTGAAGACCAAGGAGAAAGACTGGCCACTTCTAAAACTTTCCATCTCAGTAGAGAGCTTGCCCGCTACTTTCCCCTTGTCTACTACAAAACTGACTCTCCTTTCTGTGACTTTGAAACTCCAATGAAACAGGAAAACAGATGGGTCCCCTGACTTCAAGTATATGAATAAACAGCTGTTGTTAATTTTGTCGAGGGCCTAGAATTGTCTGTGACATTAGCGAAACCATGGGATCCAAAGTATCTGGGGGATGAAGAGTTGGTTAGACTAGATGTGAGAAAACAGAGGAGGGTACCCGGTCAAGGAAGGGAAGGGTGAAGAGGGGAGAAAAGGCAGAAGCAGAAACCAAGGGTGAGGTAATAGAGATTGAAAGGTGCAGGTGGATCTAGAAAGGAGCAGAGGAAAGAATCAAACCCAGTGCCTGATATCTAGGATGGAAAGTTCACATACTCTGAGTGGGTGTCGTCAAGGGGTTTTGGGCCACCTGACTAGGATGCTGGGAACCAAGTACAGGTGCTGAAGAAGACTATCAAGTAACCTTAACATCCAAGCTGCCTTTCTAATCAAGACTTTTGGTTGCCAAATCCAAATTTTCTGCTACCAGGGATTGAACATAGGACCTCATGCATTTTGGTCAAGTGCACTGCCACAGAGCCACATCCCCCCAAGCCAAATTAACTTTCTCAAACTAATGCATAAGGGAAATGTTACACATTTAACAGCAACAAAAAAAGTAGCAGCATGAACTGCACTTATAAAAAATAAATGCATAAGATATTTTCATGTAAGCCCCTAAATATTAGAGCAAAAGTTATAAAGTAAATAAAATAAAAGGCACAGGCTGGGTTCAGGCTCTGATCCCAATATGAACAGAGCTGGTTGCCCATGGTCCATCCTCAGGACCGTCCACACACCCAGACATGAAGTCTGTGCAGCAGAAGTTTCCAGAACACAGCCCTCCTCAGTCAGCCTGAACAGGGCACCTTCACTAGGACACATGTTGTTTTACTACGTAGTTTCTCTCTCATCTCCCCATTTCTGTGAGTCACCACACAACTGCGCTCACGTTGTGATTTCCTGTCTTTTTTCTGGTCCTCCAGTTGCCATTTCCCCTCATAAAGGGAAGCCCTTTAGAATGAGGAATGAAGCCTGTATTTTGTCACTCAGGCTTCTTCCGATATCTTTGTCTCTATCTGTCTCTGTCACTGCTTCTTTGTCACTACTGCATTTCTTTTGTGTGTGCATATTCATGTGTGTGAGTGCACATTAGCATGTACCTGTTTCCCTGTTATCATTGGTGTCATTCCTCAGGAGGCATCCATATTGATTTTTTTTTGAGACAGGATTTCTCACTGGCCTAGAACTCATTGGGTAGGCCAGGGATCCACCAATCCCCTTCCTCCATCGCTGGGACTGCAAGTATACACCACCATGCCTGGCTTTTACTTGGGTTCTAAGGATTGAACTCTCAAGTCCTCATCCTTGAGCAGCAAGCACTTAGCCACTGAGCCATCTCTTCAGGCTTCTCTGTTTTTCTAATTCATTCTCTGAAATCTATCCTTATCTGTCCTAAAACACCTTCACCAGTTCTCCTCTCCTAAGAGCTATGAAAACAGGACTAAGACCCAAAGGGCTCAGTTTGTTCTTTCCCACAAGGATAAGTGTATTCTTATAATACAAATTAGGCTTTTCTTGAATGGCAGGCATAGTATTATGCATGCATATACATACACTCACATTTACACACATAGACATACTCACAAACACACATACATACCCACATGTAATATAAATAAACACATATACTCACATATCACACATACATATATACATACATTCACAGACATACATTCACATACATACATTTATACACACTCACATATACACATATATACATATAAATGCATATAAATATATAAACATAGTCATATAAACAGATACATATGATCACATATGCATGCACTCACATATGCATACCACACTCATGTATGGAAAATCCTACACACACACACACACTTAGAATACACACACACACACACACACACACACACACACACACACACTACATCTATGATCTTTTGTTTATTCATTCAGCTCTTTTAAGATAATTTAGAGGACAAGAACATATGATTATATCCTCATCCCTAAGCATCCAGCACCTGCCTAATGAGGTCCTTCACCAATGTTTGCCTGAGTGAGTGCTTAATAAATGCATCTTCTAGATAATTTTAAGGTAACAAAGAATATGAGACAGGCAGGCATCCCTGGTACAAGTAGAATAATTAAAAGCAACACTGTAAAGGTGATCACAGGAGGCATAAACTACAGCTAGATGTACAAGTTGTAAATCACATTGAGCATGAATCATCAAGGAACTTCTATTTTTGAGGAAAGATTCAGCACAGATCCTCTTCCTTGTATGTGACATGTGACCCTCAATCACACACATGTTGAGGGAAGGTCTAATATCATTGCTTCTGATAGGTTAAATTCAATGTTGAGATCAGGTTATTGCCCCTTCAGAGGTATTCTCTTGATTGGTTAATAAAAGTTGCTTTTGGCCAATTAGCTGGGCATAAAGAGTATAGGAAGGTGGGACTTCCTGAGATTAGACAGGAACCCTGAGCACACACAGAGATTCCCTCTCTTTCCACTGGGACACAGAAGGAGACAGACGTCTGGAGAATGCTGGAAGGTACTCGCAGGCACATGGCAGTTTGGGATTAGGTGATCCGGGTTAACTTAGAGTAGCTAATTGAGAGTCTGCCCAGCTAAGGGCTAAGTGTTAAAACATTAAAAGGTCTTGGTGTATTTAATTATTGGGGAAAAGACTGCAGTGGGTTATAGGCCCTCAGTCCAAGCAGTCCCGGGCCATTGGACTTCCAGACTTCCGGACTCCCCTCAAGCCCAGACAAAGCTTTCACCAAGCTGCTGGTAATTCTACTGGCCTAATATAACAACTTATATTAATTAACAGAGTTTAGGTTACAGGTGGTGTAGGCCACCCTTGGTCCCGGGGCTCTTTCTCCAGGATAAGATAGGCAACTGGTTAAGGCATGCAGGCCAGGCTGCCTGCTCCTCTGCCAAGCTGCCGGCTACTCCACCAGCCTAACCTTACAGTTTATATTTACTAATAACTACAATAATTAATTAATTTGCAGTTTCATACACACACAACATCAGTTCACTCAAAACTATTCGCCCAACTGCAGTGCACTCAGAGACGTTGACAGATGCAGCCAGCATTTACCGCCATCTGTCCTTCCAGGCCCAATGTTCTGGATGAGGGGGGAACTAAGATTCAGAAGAAGTTTAGTCAACCCAGCAGCCACTGCATGGGGAGCCTTGCTGCAGTAGCTGAGGTTTCTTGCATAAGCAGGAATGAACTCTCTAGCATATACAAAACCTGTTCACTTTGACTCCAGCCATTCCCATCTAGGGAAAACTCTACAGTCATATCATGGAGGTTCCCTCCTAATCCAGTCCCTGCAGGAATGAGTTCTTTGAACAATTTGAGAGCATAGCACAAACTAGAAGCAGGCTGATGGATGGAGGTGTAAACATGAAACTTTAATGAGCATTCTTCCTTCTCACCTAAGAGGAAATGGTAAATATTTCATGCCCTGCTCAGCAGGGCTTCAAGCATCTGGTAACATTAGTGGGACATTCCTCATCTCCTCCAAACAGCCAACACTAACCTGTGCCGTTTTGTGCTCATCAAATTTAACCCAACTTCTCCACTGAATATTGAATCATCACAAAAAGGCTCCATTTCATCCCATTCTTTTGCCTATATGTTTTTCAAATTCTAATAAAGCAAAGCTTCAAATCAATGGAACAGTCAGACAATTAAAAAGTCACTTTTGCTGAACTAGATTGTAAAATACTCAAATTGAATATCCCTGGGTATCTGTTTTCGGTAGACCTTAGGAGAATGGACCATGAAAGAACTTCCACAGTATGATTGTAGAACTTCCCCTGCATTGGGCATGACTGGTCAGTGTGGACATTTGTTGTATATGCAAAACAGTTTGTTCCTACTTGTGTAAGAAACCTCAAATACGTCAGGGCAGCCACACATGTAGTGAGCACTTGAATGATTGAATTTCAAAATCAGAGCTTTGGATTTAGAGACTCTTCTAAGCCCAGGATGTAGCTGGCACAAATGTAAGAAGAAGGGAACTTATCAGACAGTCAAAACAAGCAAACAGAAGAAAGACATCTGGAACTTACAGGATATTCCACAGGGAATGCATGCTAGCTCAGAGGCTTATCTATTTGACTGTGTTGGGCAAGTAGCTTGCAGAAAACAAAGCCAACCCAGCGGGCATGCAGGAGACTGACTCAGGTCACTAAAGAACACCATTCTTCACAGCAAGGGCAAAGAGACCCAATTCCATATTGGGAGAACTCTAGAACAGCAGTAAGAAATGCTTCATCCAGCTTACTGGAGGTGAGGTAGAGTCCACGTACTCCATTCTTTTTTTTTTTTAACATGTATTTATTTCTTCAAGTTAATCTCAATTACAGTCACCTCCCTCCCCAATCCCAGGCCTACCCTCCTACCCTCTTTCCCCTCTCCCTCCTATACTCTTCTTTTTTAAAATTTAAGGTGTACCTTTTTTCTCCCAACAGCTCCCCATTTTAGTCTAATAAAAGGCTCTTTTTTTTGTTTTTTTTTTTTTTTTCGAGACAGGGTTTCTCTGAATATCTCTGGCTGTCCTGGACTCGCTTTGTAGACCAGGCTGGCCTCGAACTCACAAAGATCCGCCTGCCTCTGCCTCCCAAGTGCTGGGATTAAAGGCGTGTGCCACCACCGCCCGGCTAAAAGGCTCTTTTTTATAACAATAAATACAATACAAAACAATAAGAACAATTATTAAAATTATAAGGTATAATATACATTCCCAATGTCCAGTCCATACATATTTGGCAACTGATAATAATATTCTATTATCTATCTATCTCAATGAGTTTAAAGTTCTATGCCTAACTCAGTTTCCATCCTAACTTGCATTACCAACTTAAAAACATCTTACCAACTTAAAAACATCTTCTTAGACCTAGAGCATTCTTTTAATTCCCAAACAATTTAAAATTTAACTGTGAGACTACAACTATCTAGTCTTCAACCACATCAGAAAGCTGAGAAGGATAAAAATCACATATCTGGTGTCACAGTACCCGACTTGACCATTACCAATCTAATCAATTTCCTAAGTTTATGCAAGGGGCAGGGATGTGGCCCAGCTGGTACAGTGCTTGCTTAGAATTCACAAGGCCAGTGAGGGCTGTCTCTGCACCAATTGAGCTGCATCCCCGCTCCTTGGCTCTTTTGCTTGTTTTTGGGACCCTTTTTGTCCTACTGGGTTGCCTCATTCAGCTTTGATATGAAGGTATGTACCTAGTATTAATTGGTTAATTAATTAATTAACCAAACTAACTAATGCACAAGGGCCTGGGTTCAATTCCATCCTGCCATAAGCCACAATTGGTAATGCAGGAAGTCCACATGTTCAAAGGCATCGTTTACTAGGTAGATTTGAGGCTAGCCTGGTTTACCTGAGACTCTGATGTTAATTAATTAATTAATTAAATCACCTCCGAAAGGCATTAAACATATTTGATGCTTAATGTAATTCTAAAATCATCCTGCCTCAATTATCCTCCTCATTAAAAAAAATAAATCATTTTTTGTATTTATTAGTATGTGTGTACAATGTTTGTGAGAGGGTATAGGTTCACCTTTTCAGTTAGACAGAAAGAATAAGTTCGTGAATCTATTTTACAGAAAAATAACTATACCTAATAGTGATATATATTTGAAAGTTGCTCAGAGTATCTCATCACCAAAAATGAAAGCTGAGGTAATAAACATGGTCACTTACTGGATTTAACCATGACAGATTACATACATAAAATACTACATTTGCCCCCAATATACACACAATTTTTATCTTTTAGTTAATATTTATGTGAATTGTAAAATAAATTTCATTTTAAAATAGTAAAAAAATGGAGCACTGGTAGGTCAACTGTCCCTGCAGCATCTGTCTGTTCCTCCTTCACTGTACCACATTAGGTGGGTAATAGCTTTTCTAGCTCTCACCTCTCCCTGTCCTTGATGCTAGGAAAAAGTCACATATTCTCACTGGATTTGGATTCTAAAGTTCCTTAAAAGTTTCTTAGAAACCAAATAATCCAATCAAAAAATGGGGGACAGAGCTAAACAGATAATTCACAAAGGAGGAATTCCTAATGGCCGAGAGACACTTGAAGAAATGCTCAGCATCTTTAATCATTAGAGAAAATGCAACTCAAGATGACTCTGAGATTCCATCTCACACCTGTCAGAATGGCTAAGATCAAAAGCTCAAATGACAGCACATGCTGGAGAGGTTCTGGGGAAAGGGGAACCCTCCTCCATTGCTGGTGGGAGTGCAGGCTTGTGCAACCACTATGGAGGTCAGTCTGGCAATATCTTAGAAAATGTGAAATAGCTCTACCTCTAGACACTGCCATAGCACTCCTGGGCATAAATCCAAAAGATTCCTCTTCAACCCACAAGGACATCTCCTCAAGTATGTTCATAGCAGCTTTATTTGTAATAGCTAGAAACTGGAAACAACCCAGATGTCCTTCCAATGAATCGATTAAAAAAAAAAAAAAAAAACAACTGTGGTACATTAACACAATGGAATACTACTCAGCCATCAGAAACAAGGAAATCATGCAATTTGCAATCAAAATGGATGGAACTAGAAAAGCTCATCCTGAGTGAGCTAACTCAGACCCAAAAAGATACATGTGGCATGTATTCACTTATAACTGGATTTTAGCCATTTAGTACAGGATAACTATCCTACAATCAACAGACCCAAAGAAACAGAAGCATGATCTTTATTACCTGTTAGTGAGACCCTTCACTCTAGTGGATCTGCCATGTAGACCCCCAGTGCAAGAGGAAGTTCTTAACCCTCATGTGTCTGATGAACTGAGGGGGGTTAATATGTGGAGGCACTCCACACCAGAGGAGTGGGATGTATGGGAGAGGGGGTAGAGGGTGAGAGGGTGGGACCAGAAGGTGTGGGGGGAGGGGGCTGTGATGGAGATGTACCTTGAATTAATAAATGTTTAATTTATTAATTAATTAATTATTAAGACTGGAAGAAGGTGTTAGATTCCCTCAAATTGGAATTACAGTCAGCTGTGAGTGTCTGTGATGTGCTTTCTGGGGACCAAACTCTGGGGTCCTCTGAAACAGCAGGAAGTACGCCTCACTGCTAAGCCATATATCCAGTCCCTGGGTCTGGTCTCCAGGGATGAAACATTTCTTTCATCCAGTGAAGGGACTTTAGACATGGAGGAAATAAACAGGACGGACACAGCAAAGGCTACGGGAAGCTAATGAGTGTTCTGCCTTTAGCTAACACTAATCCCACCTCTCAACCTGTGGATAATAACTCCATTTCCATTCATTATATCAGGATCATTGATAACCTCAAAATTATTACTTAGAACATGATACACTATTATAGGAAAAAGAGGAGGTTATGTTCTAACTGCCTCACAGCCTCAAAGTTGCTCATCTGAGGGAAAGTGCAATATTAAACTATAATAATCTCACTTGGTCATTCATTCTGGAGCTGAAACAAAACAGCTCTGGCCAGCTAGGGAATCTAGCTATATGCGCTTCCTCTGACCTGAGTCCTCTGGGTGAACCAGAGCTTAAGAGGCCTCCATCTATTTCTAATTTACAGCACTTATTATCCAGCAAACCAGTGGTGACCTCCCAGGCCAGCTGACCTTCCAGCCCTTCTGATTTCAACCTGATAAGAAACATCAAATTAATTAAGTCCAAGCATCCTGAGCTTGAAACTGTGGTTGGCTTCCTCAGTGAGAAATACACAGACATAGCTGAAAAACCTTTAACAGCAAGGTTAGTGTGGAGAGATTTCCCGTCTCTCCTGTGTGTGTTTTATGTACATATCCACACATACACATGTGTATTCAGGTACATGTGTGTGCAAGTGCACATGTGCGCACGGACTAGAAGTTAACTTCAGCGGTCTTCCTCAAATGCTTTTCACCTAATGTGTTTGAGACATGGTCTCTCACTGAACCTGTAGCTCACCAATTGGCTACAGTGGCTGCCTAACCTCAGGTATTTTTCTATATCTACCTCCCAGTGTTTTGTCTTGGTTTTTATGTAAGTATTGGGATTCTTTTTTTTAAGTTATAGTATTCTCTTTCTTATGTTTATTTATTACTTCAGGTTACATCTTCATCACAGTGTCCTCTTTCCACCTCTCCCAGTCCTGCCTTCCTACCCTCTGCCCCCTATCCCTTCCATCCCACTCCTCTGGAGTGGAGTGTCCCTACATAACAGTCCTCCGCCCCAGTTCAGAAGTCATATGAGGGCCAAGAGCCTCCTCATACACTGGGGGCCTACAAGGCAGTACCACTAGGGCAAAGTGTCTCATTGACAGGAAACAAAGTCTATGTTCATGATCCCTTTGGTGCATTGGTAGTAGTATAGTTATCCGGTACTATATGGCTAAAATCCGATTATAAGTGAATAGATACTGGGATTCTAACTTAGGTCCTCCTGCTACACAAAAGCACTTTCCTGATGGAGCCATCTCCCCAGCCCATTACTTGCTTTTCAGTCCTTTCAATTAGTAGGGTTGAGGCCTGCTTGCTCACAGAAGTTCAAGATACACAGGCTCCTCTGGAGATGTACTATGTAAAAAAAAAAAAGCCACTGCTAAGTAGCTGGTTCCACATCAGGCCACTAAAGAAAGAGATCAAATACCTGGGGTCCTCTGCCCTTCCACCTAGCTGTTTCCCTTGTTCAGCATTCTAGAAGGCACAGGAAACAGACAAAGGGAGAGATTAGGCTGTGCCTTGCCTAGTTTTATTCCACAGATTTGAAATCAGGTTGTAGTCGTAGCATCGGTGTGATGAAGAGGCAAAGCAAGTGCAGCCCAGTGACGAAGATGTCACCATCCTTTTGCCAGTGAGACGGTATCATCAGGACTAGAGAGCTGTCTCAGCAGGGAGGAGGACATATTGTTCTTGAAGAGGACCTTAGTTTGGTGGTTCCCAGCACCTCTGTCAGGCAACTTACAGCCACAAAAAAGGCCAGCTCCAGGGGTGTCTGGTGCCAGTCCTCTCCATGGGCATCTGCACTCATGTGCACATATCTTCACACAAAAACACATAAATTTAAAAATAAGAAAGAATTAATCTTTAAAAGAAAAGAAACTCTTTTTACATACTAAGTTCAGACAAGAGAGCCATGCAACCAAGCTGCAAAAAAGATTACAAAAAAAATTTAAAGCTCATGCTGTTTTAAATACATTTCCTATTTTGTGTTGTACACATTCATAACTATCACAAGCTTTGAAAATATCAACCGTTTTCATTTCCCATCCCCAGAAGCTAGATAACAGGTTAGAAAGGAAGCGAGTGGCTGAAGGTAACTGTTCCAAGTTATTCCCTTCAATCCAGGCTGAGAGATTAGAAAGGTAGGCCTGGGTGTCCCTGACAAAAGCTGCATCCCTGAATCTCTCCGCAAGGCTTCCAGGCACCTAGCTAGTCAGAAATCCTCTTTCCTGAAGTTGTCACTTTTTATATAACTTTGGGAAGGCTCTTGTGAATCCTGTACACTACAGAAATTTTCTGAGACTTATGAGCTGTTGACTTCCTAAGCCTTGTATGTTTTGTTTACTTTCTGGGTCTTAATGAACCTTCCTCCAGGAGAGAATGTTTCAGTGCCAAGGAAACTGCTGAACAGCATTCCCTTACATGGGCACCAACATCATTTTTCTTGACAAAACCAAAGTTGTAGGCATGTGAAGGCCTGTGGGCCCTGCGTTCACCCAGTGTTCTTACTACCACGGCCTCGTGGAAGTTTTGCTTTGGGGGATGTACTTTTAAAGCAAAAATCTGATCTAAACAAATGATGGCAGGCCAAGAAAACATACTCTCTTCTGGGCCTAATTGCAATTAGCACATAAACTCGGCCTCAAATTATGATGTATTTAGCACTGGAAATTAAGTTCATTAATTATTGTGCAGCCACCTCTGAAATCTTGCAGCTAGCCCATCCTCAGAATAAAATATTTTCAAATTAATGGCATACTTATTCCTGCTTATTAACAATTTAATAGCTATGTGTTAAGCATTTCGAATTAAGTGGAAAAGAGTGGTGGGAGAGCGGAAGATAATCACAACAGCAGCGCCCTCAGCTGGAAAGTGAGAGAAGTGAGAATTTGTCTTCCCTGGAGTTCAAGCAGGGGAGAGCTGAGCCAAGCTTCACTCAGTGCAGGGGGGAGGGGCGGGAGGTGGGGGACGGACGACACACAGCGCATTATTCTCTTAAGCTTTTAAATTAGCACTGTATTTGTGTGCTTATGTTCTCATTCATTGGCAACCTTTTCCCTTTTTTCAATGGCATGTGTTTAGCGTGCCAGGAACCGTGCCAGACTCTGCAAGGTAGAGCAAGACAGTGTTTGTCCACAGACCATCTCAGCCCATTTGGATAATAGACACAAAGTTATAAAGCAGGTTTACTGTGTGATGGATAGAGCCAAGCACGGGAAATTGGAAATGCTTAGGATGAGGATTTGGGAGATAAGACTGGGAGAAACAAGCCAAACTTCCAGAAGGAGGTGATGGTTAGCCAGACACGGAAAGATAAATACCTCATGTTCTTCCTCTCATTTGTATCTGTGCTGCTGCGTCTTCTACCTGGGACTTCATTGCCTTTCCACAATTCCACAGACACAAGTGCAAACACACAACACAAAACACCCACCATCCCTCGGATTTACTAAACTATAATTGATTAATGAAAACTGCATTCACTTTTTGAGGCAGGGTCTCATGTAACCCAGGCTGTCCTCAAATTTCGTTATGTAGCCAAGAGCGATAGTTCATCTTGGTTGCCAGCTTCATGGGATTTAGAGTCACCATGGAAACAATCTCTGGGCTTGTCTGTGAGAAAGCGTCTAGATGGGGTTCACTGAGGTGGCAACATCCTGCCGCTAAGCCCGAAAATGTATAAAAAGGAGAGAGGGAACCTAAACCGGGCACCACCTTCATCTCTCTGTTTCCTGACTGAGATACAATGTGACTAGTTGCTTTACCCTCCTGCAGCCATGTTTTCCCACCAGCATAAAATGTATGCTCAAACTGTGAGCCAAAACAAACCCTTCCTTAAATTACTTCTTGTCAGGATTTGGTAACAGAATAGAGAAAATAATGAATACGATAGGCTATAGCCTTAAGAAAAAAAATCAAGGTCGGGCTGGAGAGAAGACTAAGTGGTTAGAGAGCACCCGCTGCTCCCCAGGAGAACCCAGTTCAACTCCAGGCACCCACATGGTAGCTCACAACCATCTGTAACTCCAGTTCCAGGACTTAGATCTCCTCTTCTGGCCTGTGTGGTCTTCAGGCAGTTGAATGGTACACAGACATGTGTAGGCAAAACACCCACAGTCATAAAATAAAAATAAATAAATATTTAAACAGGAAAGCAAGCCAAGGAGGAGAAATGCCATTACAAAAATTTAAAGTGAATTAAAAGCCACGGTGCATATACATAATGCTGAAAACATACCAAGGAGAGTATTCAGAGAAATAGAAATGGGAGAGGGGGGAGATACAAAATGCAGACTGGGTATATCATAGAAGATCATAGAGCAAAACAAGCATAAAATATGCATTAAAAATAAAAGGACACACTCCTTGCTTGGAAGGGGAGGGGGCACTCTGATCTATTGGTAACTGAGAGGAGCCCAGAGAGGGTGAGTCTGCTCCTTTTAAGCTTGTGGCTTGCATGTGCCCACCATGCTTTCCACGAGATGTCATTCATCTACAAGTTTATAGACTCAATGAGTTTTCTTCAAAAAATAAGGAGATAAAGTTAAATGGGTATGGAATGAGGAGAGGGTCTTGGAGGATATGGGGGAGGGAAATGAAAATGTCTAAAAAATAAGCACAGAAATTCTCAAAGAATTAGTAAATTCTTAAAAATAAATGAATATGAATAAATACAAAAAAAAAACAGAAAGTTAAGACGTTTCATCACTAGATGGTAGAATTTTGTGGTTCAATGTTCTTCTTTTTCTTAATTGATATTCTTTCTAGAGTAAGGATTCCCTGTAGTTGAAGGCTCAGTATGCTCCTGCAAAGTGTTCTGAAGACTATCAAGGGCCAAGCACACCATTTGGAGATGGAAACCCCATCTGTGCCTTTGTGCACTTCTGAGCTCACTTTCTTGGCTCGACCTTGGGGGCTTCTTTGAAATCACATGAAATATAAAATGTTATCCTCAAGGTCAGCTTTTCCTCCAAAATTGAGGTACCTGACGGCTCTTGACTGTCATCTATGACAAGAAGATCTCACCAAGCTGTCTACAAACTTTGGGCTGCTTTAGCATTTAGTGCACACATTTCTTAGTTCTGTTTCTTTTGCCTAAAATCAGAGTTCAAAGACAATGTTATAAGCTTCTTTTTCCTTCCTTGGTGTACCTTACATAATTTATGGAGGATAGATGGTTCCCTGAAACCTTACTTTTCTGTGTGTCTATGTACATGTGAACATAATTTATGTATATGCGCATATAGGTGCATGTGTACATGTATACAAGTGTGCACATGCATAAGGTCAGAGGAAAACCTTGGGTGTCCATCTTCAGAAGACTCCCAATTTGGTTTTGTTTGCTTGTTTTTAAAGACAAGGCCTCTTGTGGGCTTGGAGCTCCCCAAATAAGATTATCTACCTGGACAATGAGCCTTGAAGATACACCTGTCACCACCTCCCCAGCCCTGGGTCACAAGTGCAAGCTATCATTCACTGATGCTTGCAATGGGTTCTGGGACTTGAACTTGGGTCCTTATGCTTGTTCAACAAGCACTTTACTGAGTAAGCCATCAGCCCTGCCCTCTCCAAACCTTTCTGAAACAGACACTATATCAGTCTGCGAACCAAGGGTCTATATCCAGTCAGGCACTCACAAGCATCTCTGCTTCATATTTGGACTTCATATAGGACAGTATGGTTCTTTCTCCTTCTAGATGAAAGTGTCTTGTCTTATTGTGATATAAGAGAAATTAAAAACCATGTCTTATTCCTGTCTATTATCAAACAGTACTACAGGACAAGGGATATTCTGTGGTCTCAGTCTGTTCCTCTGTGAACTATGACAAACAAAGATCTGTAGAGACAGACCAGACTTTCTCTGTGGGACATTTGCTAGAACACAGCAAAGCTGCTAGATGAGATCATTAAGTTTCACACTCACAGAAGGCCCACCTCTGTCATCATCCTTCTTAAAGGGAGCTTGGGAGTAATCTGATGTCTTTTCTTTTTCAATTTCAGATAGGTGAGAGTTGGTGGGCTTCATTTGTCAGGAAAAGCATTATACTTCTGTCCAGAAAGGAAAGCAATTCATTGTTTCAAGAGATAACTCCACATGAAATTCATCCAGTTGTCCAACCTGGGGGTAGAGGTTCTTATCCATACTTAAGAGCAGGGATGAACATAAAACAAAGTGATGCACAAGCTCAAAATAAATTAAACAGACCTAAGGCTGCAGGGCTGGCTTATGTGGGTGCTGCTTATGCGTGAGTGCTGTCACCCACCAAGCCAGGTGAGGCCACATGCAGCTGTGACCACAGAGCAAAGAGGAGACAAGAAGACCTCTAGGGCTTGCTCACTGCCAGCCTAGCTCCAGGTGCAGTGAGAAACCAACCCTGTAGCAAGAGAATAAGGAGGAGAGAGTTTCCTCCTCTCTCCTCCACATACAAATCCATGGGCACATGAACTTAAACACACATATGTATTCCCAATACATATACACAGGTAAGAAAAAAAAAACTTACAATCTACATATTAGCTTCAAGTCTTAAACACCTGATCACAAACAAACAAACAAAATACTGGAAGGTAAATGAATTTCTCGAAGTGATAAAAAAAAAAAAACAGAATTCCACAGTTGTAGCATTTACTGAATGAATTTCTTTCTCTCCCTTATTTCATAATAAGGGGAAAGGAGAGAAGAGAAAAGGGAGGGAAGAGGAGAGAAAGAAAATGGAGAAGGAGAGGTAGAGAAAGGGAGAGACTTCATTTACTGAATGAATCTCTTGTGTGCTTATAGCACCTAGTTTGTGGATCTAGTGGATTCAAGCCCAACATGAGAAGGAATAATGAGATTATGCCTGAGTAAATAAATAACTAGCTATAACCTTAGGTCTAATAATGTTTTTATACATATGTCTTGTATAAATCACATATTGTATAAATAAAATGCCTCCTTTTACATTTTCATTTGAGTCTTATATTTTTTGTCTCCCCTATCCCTGTCCGGAATCTCTCCAGTTCCTCAGAAATAAAAAAATGAGGTCAATGTTTTTATGACATTTTACATTATCTGATGAAAGCCTCTCAATCAGTTCAGTTTACCTTAATGACATTCTTTAAACCAGGCAGCCAAAGCACACGGCCTGTTTCTCATAGATCTGCAGACTGGAATTTTAAGTAAAATATTCAAGATGGCTGGATTCTGAAGATAGAGTGTTCTTGACAGTTGCCTTCTGTCTGAGATTTTTACGCACAACAAAAGAAGAGGAAGAGATGAAGGAGAGGGAAAGAGAGAGGAGATGGAGAAACTGGAAGAGAGGGAAGGGGAAAGGAGAAAAGAGAAAAGAGAGGGAAGAGGAGAGAAAGAAAATGGAGGAGAGGGAGAGAAAGTAGAGGGAAGGTGCCTTAGTCACTGTTCTATTGCTGTGAAGAAGCACCATGACCACACAACTCTTCAAAAGGAAAGCATTTGTTTGGTGCTGACGTAGAGATTAAAAATTTTAGTCCGCCGGGCAGTGGTGGTGCACACCTTTAATCCCAGCACTTGGGAGGCAGAGGCAGGCAGATCTTTGAGAGTTCAAGGCCAGCCTGGTCTACAAAGTGAGTCCAGGACAGCCAGGGCTACAAAACAAAACCCTGCCTTGAAAAACCAAAAAAAAAAAAAAAAAATTTTTTTTTAGTCCTCTGTCATCATGGCAGGAAGCATGGTGGCATGCAGGCAGAGATGGTACTAAAGAAGGAGCCAAGAGTTCTATATCTGGATCCACAGTTGGGAGAGGGAGAGGGAGACTGGGCCCGGCTTGAGCATTTGAAATTCCAACACCCAGCTCCAGTGGCACACTTCCTCCAAAAAGGCCACACCTCCTAATGCCATCCTAAGCATTCAAATATGGCCTTTGAGGGCCATTCTTACTCAAACTACCAAAGAAGGGAAGAGGAGAAAGAGGAAGAGGAGAGGGAAGGAGAATATAAAGGAGAGAAAGGAGAAGAAGAGGGAGGGGACTCTCAGAGAAGAAGAGGGAAGGGGTCTCAGGAGATGACTTGGTCAATAAAAGGCTCCCCGTACTTGCATGATGACCTGAGTTAGGAGTATCAGCACCCAGGTGGACATCCAGTGTGCCCGTGCCAATCTGTAACCCCAGTGATTAGGTAGATGGAGACAAGAGGATACTTTAGGCTTAACAGTCAGCCAGTTTAGCTGAACTTACAAGTTCCAGGCCAGTAAGAGACCTGTCTTTAAAAAAAAAAAAAAAAAAAAAAAAACTAAGGTAGAGAGGGTTTGGAGAGATGGTTCTGTGGCTAAGAGCACTGGTTGATGTTCCAGAGAAACCAGGTTCAGTTTCTTTTTTGTTGTTGTTGTTAATATCTATTTATTAATTCAAGTTACATCTCTATCACAGCCTCCTCCCTCCTTCCCTCCCAGTCCCACCCTCTTACCCTCTTTCCCCTCTTCCTCCTCTCCTTCTCCTCCGGTGAGAGGGGCCCCATACATATCAAGCCCCCTCAGTTCCTTAGTCACATGAGGGCTAAGAGCTTCCTTACTCCCTGGGGCCCAACATGGCAGCCCAGCTAGGGTAAGGTGTTCCACTAACAGGTAACAGAGTCCATGACAGATTCCATGCACCTCCCATCCCCCCCCAACATCAACCTCTGACAAACATGTGCACATACATGCACAAGTTCACCTGCACATACACATGTTTGCACATATACATATGTACACACACACAATAACACTAGGCCTTGACAATATAAATGTAAGACTAACCTCAGGACAAGTTGGCTGCTTCCTCTTCACACATGCAAATATAAGCCAGGCTTCAGTCTTCAACATATGTCTCTACCTTTGTTGGCTACATTTTCCTAAGTATGCTGGCCTACTTCCTACATCAGTCTCTAAGCTCCTCTGGTCCAGTACTCTGAAATATTTATCAAAGTGTTTTCATAAGCATAGATCCTTCTGGGGGATTTTCAATATCAGGAGATTTGATCAAATTATCAATTATAACGAGATTTATAGGTTTATGTTTGGCAATGTCTCAAACTGCATATCTACTGTACTAAAACAACTACCTTCCCAGTAAGACATTGCTTTTGTGCAGCAATGGACTTGCAAGAAGAAATGGAATTCACCAAGCTTTCCACTAAAGTTGAAAGTAGATCTAGAAAAAGCAGAAAAATTGTAAAGTTTCTTTTCCAGGGCTGGCGAAATGATTCAGTCAATAAAGCACTTACCAAGCAAATGCGAAAACTACAGTTCAGATCCCCAGAAACCACATAAATGATAGGTGGGTGTGGTTGATCACCTGTAGTTCCACCTTCCAAGGTACAGAGAATCTCCCAGAGCAAGCTGGCAAGTGAGTTTAGTTGTATCAACAAGGTCTTGATTTGAATGAAACAGTGAAACAGCCTGCCTCAATGAATAAAGATGAAGAGCTGTTGATAATGATTCCATCAACCTTGGGCCTCTGCATGCATCCCCAAACGTGTGCCTACATGTATGTAAAACCATGTACACTTACATAGGCAACACATGCACAAGAAATGGTGGCAGGGAGAGAAAATGTCTCGGCAAAATTAAAATCTATAGGTAACATTTTGGAAAGACAAAAAAAGGGGGCTACTAAGTGTAAAATTCTCATGAAAAAAACCAGAGACCTTCCTAACCGGATGTCAGCATAGAGGGGAATGCAAATAGATCCTGCACCAACCTCAAACCCAGGTGGATCAAAGACCTCAACCTAAAACCAGATACACTGGACATGATAGAAGAGAAAATGGGAAACAGTTTTGAATGCATTGACACAGGGGAAATTTTCCTGTACAGAACATCAATAGTGAAGGTCTTAAGACTAACAATTAACAAATGGGACCTCATGAAACTGAACAGCTTCTGCAAGGTGAAAGACACTGTCAAGAGGATAAAACAACAGCCTACAGAATAGAAAATATTTTCACCAACTCTATATCTGACAGAGGGCAAATTTCTAAAATACATAAAGAACTCAAGAAACTACACATCAACAAACCAAATGATTGAATTTTAAAAATGGGATACAGATCTAAACAAAGAATTCTCAACAGGGAAATCTCAAATGGCTGAGAAGCATTTAAAATGTTCAACATCCTTAGCCACCGGAGAAATACAAATAAAAATGATTCCGAGATTCCATCTTATACCTGTCAAAATGGCTAAGATCAAAAATCCAAGTCCCCTCCATTGCTGGTAGGAGTACAAACCTGTACAGACACATTGAAAATCAATATGGTGATGTCACAGAAGACTTGAAATCAATCTACTTCAAGACCAAGCTATACCACTCCTGGGTATAGACCGAAAAGATGTTCTAACTTACCACAAAGACACTTACTCAACTATGCTGATAGCAGCTTTATTTGTAATAGCCAGAAATCGTAATTAAAACACACACACACTAGATATTCCTCAAGCAAAGGATGGATAAATAAAATGTGGTACAGTTACACAATGGAGTATTGCTCAGCTGTTAAAAACAAAGACATCATGAAATTTGCAGGCAAATGGATGGAACTAGAAAGAAATCATCCTGAGTGAAGTAATTCAGACCCAGAAAGACAAAACATGATATATACTCACTTATAAGTGAATATTAACTGTCAAGTAAAGGATAAACATGCTACAACCCACAGACCCAGAGAGGCTAATAACAAGGCGGCTCAAGAAGTGATACATGGATCTCCCTGGGAAAGGAAAATATAATAGACATTGTGAGTGGACTAGGGGTTAGGAGGGATGGGAATGGGATGGATCAGGTAGGGAGAGGAGGGAAGGAGAGAGTACCAGGAAAGACAAATGAATTAGGGAATAAGGTAGAAACCTAGTGCAATGGAAATGCTCAGGAATCTATTAGGGTGATCCTAGCTAAGAGTCCTAGCAATGAGGGATACAAAGCCTGAACAAGCCATCCCCTATAACTAGGCAAGACTTCCAGTGGAGGGTTTGGGACACCAAAACAGCCACAAAACCTTCAATTTGTCCTGCCAGAATGATGTGCTAAAGTAAAGGTGGCACAGAAATTCTGGGAATGGCTAACTAATGACTAGTCCAGCTTGAGACCCATGCCACAAAAAGGAACCCATCCCTCACATTGCCTGGGTGACCAGAAACCAGAAGTCAAATGGACCAGAGACCTAGGATAAAACTCAACAACATTGGCAATAACAACAAAAAAAAAGTCAATGAAATGATGCCTAATGATATTCTGCTATACTCATAGATTGACGCCTAACCCAACCATCATCAGAGAGGCTTCATCCAGCAACCAGTGGAAATAGATGCAGAGAGCCACAGACAAACATTAGGTGGAGCTTGGGGAATTCTGCTAAAAGGGGGGAAGAAGGATTATAGGAGTTAAAGGGTTCAAATATATCACAAAAAAAAAACCCACAGAACCTACAAACCTGGACACATAGGGGCTCATAGAGTCTGAACTGACAATCAAGGAGGCTACATGGATCTAACTTAAACCTTCTGTTTATATTGTAGTTGTGTAGCATGGTGCCTTATGGGATTCCTAACAGAGGGGAAGGGAGGCTGTTTCAGCTATGTTTGCCTTCTTTTGGGACCTTTGTCCTTCTACTGGGTTGCCTTGTCCAACTTTAATATTAGAGGAAGTACTTAATCTTATTGGAACTTGATATGTCATGTTTGGTTAATATCTCCTTGGGAAGCCTGCCCTTTTCTGAAGTTCCCTATAGAAGTTTCCTTAGAGGAGGAGTGGAGAGGGAGGAAGGAGATGGGGTAGGATGGAAGAACTTGGGGGTGGAGGAAGGGAGGGGAAATTCTGGTCAGGATGCAATATGTGAGAAGATAAATTAATAAAAAAGATGTGATAGTGAGAAAAAAATTAAACACCATCAATGAAATCCAATGTAATGCAAACAAAACATGAGAACTCCTAGCAGAAACTAACATGAGCTTTTCTGGGGGAAACCATCTTTGGTTTAGGGCTTCATGATTCTCAGAAGTCAAAACAAAGCCCAATATTTTCAAATATCACAGAGCAAATAAGATAGCGAAATATCATGAGGAGTGTAGGGCAGGCATCACAGTGAACATATGTATCTAAGAACTTTATGAATTTGTTTATTGTTTCTTAAACAAAATCACAATCATTTGATTTTACCAATGAAGAATTGGGAGCCAGATGCTGGGATGAAACCCTGCTAACACCCAGCTGACCTTCCTCCTAAACTGACACCCTTGAAGGAAAAGCCTATTCTCCTCCATATTGTCTCAAAAAACCTTCAAACTGAATGTCCCTCCTTTCTCCTTCCTGAGCATCTCTCTATCCTTCCTCTTGACTTCCCCTCACTCTCTTTTTTTTTCCTATGTACACTCCCTGTCAATTTGTTGCTTGCTCTGCCTCTTGACCTATGATTGACTTTGTTTAATCCTGTTTACAATAAACATAAGCTCTTGGATTAAAGGTATGCTAGGGCTGATCCACACCACAACTAGAAACAGGTTTTCGCAGTACACAGTCTGGAAATCATGTTCATGTGTGGTGCATTACAGTGTCTGCAGTGCCTGTGTGTACAGTGCAGTGCAGGTTCAGTATGTGCAATGTTCATGTGTGCAGTGAAATGCAGTACATTTGCAGTATAATGCATGTACAAGGTGTGCAGTGCCCAGGAAGGCCAAAAGAGGCTATAACTGGACTGGAGAATAGTTCAGTGATTAAGAGCACTCATTGTTTTTCCAGGGGTTCAGTTGAAAGCACCTACATGGTGACTCACAGCTTTCTATAATTCCAGCTCCAGGAGATCTAATCAATGCCCTCCTCTGGCCTCTGTAGGTATTGCATTCAAACACATAGAACAAAAATAAACAAATCTTTTTAAAAACTATAATCATGTAAAAAAATAATACATATGAAAGCATTCATTAAAATAGCTATGTACTTTTGTAATGACTTCTAGAATAGGTCACTAGGAAAACAATCAAAGTTTGGTTTAAAATTCAGATTACATATAATTAAAAATAAATTAATAGAATTAGTAAAGAACACAGCAAAATTAGATAAAAAAATAAGTATGTGAGATTAACATACATGAAAAACAGAATGAGGGGCTTGTGTTAGTTTGAATGAAAATGGCTGCCATAGGCTTATATATTTGAATATTTGGTTTCCAGTTGATGGAACTATTTAGGGAGGATTAGGAGGTATGGCCTTGTAGGAGAAGTTATATCACTAGGGATACATTTTGAAGTTACAAAAGTTCAACCCATTCCCAGTTAGCACTCTCTGCCTGTAGTTGTATCTCAAGATGTAACCTCTCACCCCTGCTCCAGAACCATGCCTGCCTGATGCCATGCTCTCTACCATGATAATTAATTCTCCCTCTGAAATTACAAACCCCAAATAAACTCTTTCTTCTACGAATTACCTTGGTCATGGTGTCTTGGAACCAAACTTTTTAAATTATTCAATTCTTATTTATTAGTAACTATTTTTACTTATAACAAATATAAATACTTTCTTAACTACTAGCCCTATAAATTCCTACAATCCCTATGAATGACTTCAACTCTTATTACCTACCCACTAAACCTATTGATAACTATTACAACTATTTTCATAACCTTTTAGAAGGATACAGTCTCTAGGGCAGGTCCTCAGTGGTCAGGAACACAGTCTCTGTGGTAGACCCTTTAATGCACTTAGCAGTCTTTTTTTCTGGAATATCTCAGATGTAGATTCGTCAGGGTAAATTGGCTATGGCGGTTTCACCTTAAATAAGGCTTGAGGCTTTCTTCTCTCTGGGAGATCTCAGCCATTTACAGGCCAACTTATTTCCTTCATATCAGCAACTCTGCCACTCTGTCTCAGTCTTTAAAGTGGCCGGCCACAATTTCCATTAGGTCACTGTTCTGACAGGTCAAACCCCTTTAGACAAAAGCTGAGCCACAGGGTTTAGTTCTTGGCCTTTTGCTGTCTTGCTGAAGCTTTCTCTGCTCACCAGCTTCTTTCTGTCTCAAGGAGATCTGGCCATCAGTTCACCAGCACTTTCTCCATCAGAGGATACAAACTACTCATTGTCCTTACTAGTGTGAGGACTTGCTAGCATCGGAGCTCTCTAGCATGGGACCCTCTAGAATGGAACTCTCTAGCATAGCTCTCTTGGCTCCATCCACTTGTCCTTAAATAGGATCTCTCCTTATTCCACCTGCTTCAGCTTAATTTGGGCTCTGCCCACTTAGCAGCTGAAAACAATGCCATGCCAAATACCTTATTTTTAGTCCATTAAGTCTTTCCTGTTTCACCTGGCTTCAACCTTGTTTTTCAGTCCATTAAGTCTTTCCTGTTTTTCCACAAGCTAATAAGCTAATTGGTCACAGCCAAGTTGATCTTCATGCCCCAAATTAAGAGACTGTATCAGAAACCCTAGATATTTACTAAATCTAATTTATATTAATCCAACTCCCTACAGAGTCTCTTCACAGAAATAAAAAAAAATAATAATTAAAACAGACCTTTCAACCAAATGATCCAATTCCCCAAAGGAAAGGCTAGAACAAACTGGATCTAAGACAGTTGAAAGAATAATGAGATATAACATTAAGCATAAGTTCTTTAGGCTGGGAAGAAAGCTCAATAAAAGGCTTGTCTTTTAAACACAAGTAGTTCAATCTCCAAAACCCATATGAAAAAAAGTCCAGGTGTGGTGGTATCCTTACAATCCCAGTGCCGGGAGGCACACACAGGTGAATCACTGGAGTTTGCTGGGCAGTAAACCTCAGCTAAAGCAGTGAGCTCTAGGTTCTGCGACAGTCTTCCTCCAAAAGCAAAGTGGATGGAATATCAGGGACGACTTTAAACTTGTCCTTTGGTGTCCAAATGCACATTTACCCACATGAACATACCACACATGTGTACACACACACACACACACACACACACACACACACACACACACACACACAACTTCTCTAGCATTTTTCTTCTTAAAGAATAAACAAGCCCATGTACTGTCCCTGAATTTTCCATTCTGGGTTCTTTCGAATGTCTCCACTGATTCTGATTGCCTAGGAGCACAAATTAACCCACTCATGAAAACAGAGGAGACTGATTTAGTCACATTGTTTCCTTACTTGATAACAGCATCCTCTAGATTAGCAGGGATCAAAACAGATCAGTGTTTGTGAAATAGAAAGTTAGCTACATGAAGCTCATTCATAAGCTTCAGCAGCTTCCAAGCTGAGATATTTTCCTTGACCTGGGACTTAGCGCATCCTCTGTGGCGCAGAAGGCAGGGCAGCATGTGTCTGTGTACTAACTGATGCATGAGGTGGGTTTGACGAGGGTGGTGATATGTGGGCAGAGAGTCCCAGAAGTCACAGGTTTCAAAATTCTCAAAACAGCATTAGCATAGAGAAATGAGTTTGCATTTTCTATAACTTTGCCTTATATAAACCATGTGATTAGGAGTCTGGCAATGTGCTTCATCTAAGAGAGTGTTTGCCTGGTTTGCACAATGCCCTAGCTTCCTGCCCCACCACTGCATAAAGTAGATATGGTGGTGAATACCATTAGCCTCAGCATTTGGAAGGTGGAGGCAGGAGAGTCAGAAATTCAAGGTCACCTTCAGCTACATTGCAAGTTTGGGGCTATCATGATCTACATGAGATCTTGCCTCAGAAGAAAAAAAATCTTTTTTGGTTTATTTTTTCACTTTAAATAGAGCATAATTTTCAAAGAAGATTCACAGGAAATCTATTAGAAAATATAAGTTCCCCTTATTACACCTTGTGGCTACTATAATGCCACATTTGTTACAGGTGATGAACTCTACTGTTTACTGGGGATCACTCAGTGTTCTGTATGTTGTAAGTTTGGGCAAAGATAGTAGATACGTACCCAGTCTTTCAGAAGCACAATAAAGTTTTATTGCCTTAAAGATTTTCACCTCTCTATCCCTCCCTCCTTATCCCAAACTCCAACTAGCACTGTTCTCACCATCTCACAGTTGTCTTTTCTCAAATGTCATGTGATCGAAACTAAAGGGTATGGCTGGCTATCAATGTTGGGTTCTTTCATTTAGTAACATGCACGGGAGCTTTCCTTGGTGCGCATGGCTTGGTAACTCTTTTTAATGCTGGGTTATATTCCATTATCTAGATATTCTGGGTCATTTATAATTTCACCTTCAGAAAGGCAAGTTGGATGCCTCCATGCTTTTGCATTTATGAATAAATTTGTTATAAATATCTGTGTGCAGTTTTTTTTGTGTAGACCAGAGTTCTTAACTCAGTCCTCCAGCACCAAGGACAAAGATTACTGGGTCTTAAACAAGAATGTTTTGCTTTGTAAGAAATTGCTTTCAAAAGCAACTATAGCATTTTTCATTCCCACAATGAATGAGGATGCTTGTGCGTATTATCAGCACTTGGTGTTGTCAATGTTGATTTAGACCATTCTATTAACTGAACAGCAGTAGCTCACTGTTGTTAATTTGCATTTCCCCAATGACCCATAGAGAACACATTTCCCTTTGCTTATTTGACTTCTGTGTGTCTTCACGGGGATGTTTAGAATTTTTGTCAAATCTTCAATCTGATTATTCACTTTTTCTTTTTGTTGAGATTTGGGGAGGGGGTTAACCAGTTCTTTGAAAGTTTCAAGTTTTAAACCCATTTTTTATCACATTCACACATTCCACAACTCTTCCTAGATCCACTCCCCTTCCCCATCCATCCAGTTTTTTTTTAATAATTTAAAAGAGTAAAAATGTCATTAAGTATACAAGTAAATGTGTTTAAATATGATAGCTGTGAAGAAGTGTCTGTCAGTGAGATTATGTCTATTTACATCTGTTTATAGACAGGAAAGGAGACAATGCTGTGTTGAAGATACACTGTCGTGAGGAGCTGTGCGTGCTCAAAAGTGTGAGGTGTGGGAGTTTTATTTCTTTAGCAAACTGAGAGAGTCTGTGTGTGAGCATCTTCTGCGGTGGATATTAGATAACACCTTGTTTCTTCTACTCAGTTTTTTAAAGGATTTATTTTATTTTTAATTGTGAATCTGAGAGTGAGCGTGTGCATGTGTGCAGTGTCAGTGGAAGTCAGTGGCTGGAGTTCTGAGCAGTTGTGAGCTGCCTCAGAGGGGCGCTGGGACCAGAATGGGCCCTCTAGGACAGTGGTTCAAGCTCTTAACTGCTGAGCCGACTCTTCAGTCCTTCCCGCTCTCTTCTCAAGTGGCCAAATTACTGTTAATCTGGAATTTTGCTGTAGGTAGCCAGATATCAATATTTTCATCCCTCCAGATAGAAAAGAGAAGAAAGGTCCTTGTTGGAATGATAAGCATGTTAAATGTCTTATGTTTTAATAATAACTTAATATTAAGGAGAATCTTGAATTGTTTATTATACTATATAATCGCCCTGTCGCAGACACATTTGCACAAGCAGCCAAAGCCTATCGGTTTTTATTGTTATTGTTTGTCATTGTTGTTGTTGTTTTCTATCACTCCAGTAAGAAGCAATACTCAAAAGCCAGTTGTCTTCCCAAGACAACCTGACATATCAGTGAATTTTCTATCATAAAGCTGATTTTTATTCATGTGTAATAAAAGAACAAATGTTCTGTTCTGTAGCACATAGATAATATTTTGGTTTAAATTAAACCTGATTTTTAAAATGGGGAAATGGTGTTTTAGTCTTCCCTGGGCCAGGATATGGTTGCATGTTAGTAATTATCCATGCAAAGAGCATCTGGTTCCAACCAACTCAGCTGCTGAGCAATAATCCCACCAAGTATCAGTGTTCTGCTAGGCTAGGAGGCAAAGCTTTGTATATTTAGCATATCTGTGAAACACAGCCTCTGAGTGTGCCCACTTACTGTGGCCAAACAGCATTCTCAGAGATGGCTTGCAGCCCTGGAGCCCAGCACACAGCTTTGCCCATCTTTACATCTTAAGAGTACAGCCAGGAAGGAAAAAGAAGACCTGCTCCAGCAATTTGTCTCCTGACCCAAATTGTACCAGCATGTGCATATAAGTACAGTAACACACACACACACACACACACACATATACACACACTCACACCCAATCTCTCTCTCTCTCTCTCTCTCTCTCTCTCTCTCTCTCTCTCACACACACACACACACAAATATAAATGTAAAAAAATTAGTAAAAATGTTAAATAGCCAGTCATAGTGGCAGTCTTAGTAATCAGGAGGCAGAAACTTGTGGATCTTCATGAATTTGAGATCAGTCTGGTCTACATAGATTTCTAGGCCAGCTAAGGGTACATAATGAAACCCTGTCTCAAAAAGAAATAATAATTAAAAATATTTTTAAAGGGTACATAAGCTTAAGTATAAAGGAATGACATCAGGGATGAGGAGGGGGTTGAACTGGACTAGGAGCAAAAGAATCTGATAAGTTAACAGAAAACAATGTTCTGGAAGATGCGCAAGATTGGGAGCACACACGATATGCGTGTAGGGATTGTTGAATAAGCTCATGAATCTGAACACCTGGTCTCCAGCGGCTGATGCTGTTTGGGAAGGCTGTGAAAACTAGTGAAAGACCCGGGAGAGGGAAGTTCCTCACCCGACGCTCAGGATGTCACGGCTGCCCCAAAACTCGTAAGAGACCATCTTGATGCAATTGCAAGAGGTTTATTTCCGGGGGGGGGGGGGGGGGGGGGGGGCTCAGTGCACTGAGGGTGCCACTCGTATCCCACGCAGGGGTAGGAGCCGCGACCATGATTTGGGGGAGAATAGAGTATTTAAACTAGAACCCAAAGGGGTGAGGGGAAATACAAGTGGAAAGTACCAGCCCAGCCCATTGTTTACCACAACCCAAGGGGGGAGGGAAAATACAGGTGGAATGTACCAGCCCATTAGTTAGTCATCAGGAAACATCCTACACCTCTTTTTCTCAGGAATCAATTTAATCTTACTTCACCATCAGGGTCAGCTAAGTTCCGGGCACCACCTGGCAGCTGGCCTGGCTCTACTGCCGACTTAGGGGGTCTTTCATTAATTTTCATTCCCTTCACTAGGAGGTGGAGTATCACCGGAGGAAGTGAGTCACAGGGGACGGGCCTTGGGATTTTATGTCCTGGCTCTGCTTCTGGTTCTCACTCTGCTTCTAGACTGCACATTCAATATGACTAGCTGCCTCCTCTTCCTGCACTACGACTTCCCTACCATGAAGGACTGTATCCCTTCCAGTTGTGAGCTCCCTTCCCCCCAAAAAGTTCTTCCTTAAATTGCTTCTTGTCCGATATTTAGTCACAGCAACAAAAAGTAACTAATACTAATTAGAAGCACCCCAAAATTGCCCCATCCTCTGCCCCAATAGCGCTATTCCTATCAGAATCTGTTCAGACAATGCTGATACCCAGCATCCGGTGGAAACTCCACTTACTCTAAGATTCTCCAAAGGGATTTGGGGCACCCTAACTGTAATGGCTTTTGTTGTGTTGTCCCCTCAGGGGGCCCTAGATGCATGTGATGGCTACTGCTGACAAATGACAAGATGCTCCAGAACACAAAGAGACAAAAGGGCTTCGTGGGTCTCAGGGTATCATGGGAAACAATTTACCACCATCCCCCTCAGCAGAGAAGTCAGCCTACACCTGGAGCTCCATGGAATCTCTTTAACAAGATATTTGTTTACTTCCTTCTTGCGACCTGAGAGACCCATCCTTTCCATGATTTGACTTTAAATGAAAAGGTAAGGTCTCGCAGGTGGGGGCGTGATGAGCCTGCGACAGCACTGGTAATCCACCAGTTTCAGAGTTTGATCCACAGGGACGGAGTAGAAGCGGAAAATACATTCTTGGCAAAAACAACCGTTTCTTCTCCGGGATGAAGCGCAGCCTCGGAGAAAGTCACGGTGGGGACAGGGAGAGGGAGGAGTGATTAATCTTGCTCATTTTTTCCTTTAAAAAACTTGAAATGCCCACTCTAGTTACAGTCTTCAAGCTTAAGATGACTTGGAGAATCTTTGTTTCAGAATAGTTTTGTGTGTGACGGGCGGGGGGAATATATGTAGGACATGTGTGCTAGTGCCCTTGGAGGCCAGAGTATGATAGGTCTCCCCTCCTCACTCTCTGCAAGACAGTCAGGCTAGTCAGTGTCCTTTAAGTATATGCGCAGTTTTACCACATCTCTCCTGCCTGTTGTCGCCCTTTGTTCACCTCACTCTCCCATTTCAGCTTTTGTAGTTTAAAGTACCCAATCAAAATGTAAGTATGAGGGACAAAGAAGCCAAAAATGTATTAAAAAGCCTGTTCTTGGATATTTCTCTCTGTCTTTCAGGAAAAAAAAAATCTCACAACGATGTTCTGGCATGAAATAAACTGCTTCCTGTAAAAAAGCCAATGTCTCTGGTCAGAAAGCCTGCAACAAGAGGGCAACAGATAGCCTGGAATTGGAGCTGTAGGTTGTTTTTTTTTTTTTTTTTTTTTTTAATAAGTACTTTATTTTTTTTCAAGTTACATCTCAGTCACAAACCCTTCCCTATTCCCCCTTCCTGTCCCACCCTTCCACCCTGTTCCCCCCCCCCAACAGCTTCTCTTTTCATTCCAACAAATGGTTCTTTCTCTTATAACAGTAAATTCTATACAAAACAGCAGAATTAAATATGCCACTTTTATGAGAGTTAAATGGCCCGGTGTACCTTCCCAATGTCCAGTTCATACATATTTGGCCCCTGACTTTAACCTTCTACCTTCTAACCATCTCCATGAGTTTAAAGTTCAATAACTGACTTAGTTTTCATACTAACTTGCATCACTATTATAACCATCTTCTTAGATCTAGAACGCCCTCTTGATTCCTAAACAACTCAAAATTTAGCTATGAGACTCAAGCTGTCTATTCTTCAACCACCTCAGAGAGCCGAGAAGGATAAATATATCTGATTGTATAGGAAGTGCAGGGCCTGCAGCTTCCAATACTAAGAAATGACAAACCAGTGACTACCTGGACAGTTCCCATTTTCTCTCCATACATTCCAGCATCAGTCTTCAGCCTTTTGGTCCTGTTTCTCTGACAGACATTTATTGTAGAGCAGGGATTGTGAAGGACTAACCTACCCTGTCTTGGCAGAGCTAGGCTGTCGACTTCCCTGCTACCAAGTTTTGTCCTTTTTGGACAGCAGTCTGTCTGCAGTTGAAGCAAGGAGTTTTTACATGTCAAGAGATAGGCTTGCCACTAATTCAACCATCTCACATTGGAGATTCTTCGATGCTTTTCTTCTACTTGGAGTAGAATAGGGGGTGCTGTCAGGAGCTGATATGTCACGATATCAAAAAAAAATCTTAATTTAAGACCACATCTTTGAATGCCATATTCTGCAGATCTCTTGGGGTTTTTGAAGATGCCCTATCTATCTCTTGTATTTAGATAAGCAAATGTTGCTTGTCTCTTAACAACTTGATTACTGAGTAGCTTAGAGAATATGTGATAGACTGTCTTAGTGGCTAACAAGGTGACATGCATGCATGACTAGGAGTTTGTTTTTCTTAACTATCCTAAACAGTTTAAGACGGTTGGTATCAAGAGGCCAGAACTTCACATTTCATTTTTAAGTATCTCTAAATACGATACCATTAGGAAGCGTTACCTTAAATTTTGCATCAATATACAAAGATCTATTCAAATGTGGCTAAATATACTCTTAATTTTGTATCAATATACAAAGATCAATGCCTATGCGGCCCAATACAATCTTAATATTGCGTCCATATACAAGGGTCAATACCATTGTAGCCAACTATAATCTTAGTTTTGTATCAATATACAAATATCAATACTGACGTAGACCAATACAATCTTATTTTTGCACAATAAACAATGGTCAATACCACTTTAGCCAAATATACTATTAATTTTGTATCAATATACAAGGGTATAAGGGCATATTCAATAATGTGACCTTTCTTCTTGATCCTTCCTGTGCTGTGTCTCGATTTTTCTCTCGTCCGTGCATTCCTACATAGGAGATAAAGAAGGATACAGAAAAGGGAAAGAAGGAATACCCTGGGTCTAACCTCCAAAACCCATTAAACAGGACCATTTAACAACTTGTAATCTCTTCCCCTAAATAATAGTATTTTCAGTTGTCCTTCAAATAACCGAAAAAAGGGGGGGCGGAGAAACACCCTCCCCACCCTCTGGGTATGGGACGTCGCTCTCTTAAAATGACTTCCTGCTGATTTGGGTCGTAGTAAACCTGTTTGGGCAGACTGGGAGAAAATCTTCACCAACCCCACATCTGATAGAGGGCTATTATCTAAAATCTACAAAGAACTCAAGAAACTAAATGCCAAGAAACCAAATAATCCAATCAAAAAATGGGAGACAGAGCTAAATAGAGAATTCACAAAGGAGGAATCCCTAATGGCCGAGAGTCAACTGAAGAAATGCTCATCTTCCTTAATCATCAGAGAAATGCAACTCAAGACGACCCCGAGATTCCATCTCACACCTGTCAGAATGGCTAAGATAAAGAGCTCAAATGACAGCACATGCTGGCGAGGGTGTGGAGAAAGGGGAACCCTCCTCCATTGCTGGTGGGAATGCAGACTTGTGCAACCACTATGGAGGTCTTTCTGGAGATATCTTAGAAATCTAGGAATAACTTTGCCTCAGGACCCAGCCATACCACTTCTGGGTATACACCCAAAGGACACCTCACGGAGACATAGGGAAGTCTCCTCATCTATGTTCATAGCAGCCTTATTTGTAATAGCTAGAAACTGGAAACAACCCAGATGTCCCTCAACTGAAGAATGGATTAAAAATTGTGGTACATCTATACAATGGAATACTACTCAGCTATAAGAAACAATGAAATCATGCAATTTGCAACCAAATGAATGGATCTAGAGAAGCTCATCCTGAGTGAGCTAACCCAGACTCAGAAGGATGCACATGGCATCTATTCACTTATAGTAGGATTTTAGCTATATCGTACAGGATATCTGTACTACAACCAACACACCAAAAGGAACATGGACGTAAATTTCTTTTTTCTTTTCATTTCTTTTTCTTTTTCCTTTCCCTCTTTTTTCTCTTTCTTTTTCCTCTCTTTTTTTGTTGTTGTTCTTTGTTTTTGTGGGTTTGTGTGTCTGTTGGTTTTTTTTTTTTTGTTCCCCCCCCCCCCGTAGCAAGGAGACACCTTTCACTGGCAGTACTGCCTCGTAGACCCCCGGTGTAAGAAGAGGCCCTCAGCCCTCATATGACTCCTGATCTGTGGTGGGAGCTATAGGTTGTTATAGCCACCTGATATGGGTGCAGGGAACCGAACTCAGATCCTCTGGAAGAACAGTACACACTCTTAGCTGCTAAACCATCTCTCTAGTTGCAAGCACCCTTCTTTCATATTCACAATTAACATGTGACCCCACACTACACTGAGCCAAAGAAATTAACTACAATTATGGGCTTAAAGCAAGGATACACTATCAAACATAAGCAAGGAAAAGGAGTAAAAATCCAGAGGAGGGATGAAAATAGCTTAAGAAGAAACAAGATTTCCTTGAAGGTTGCTCATTCTGGGTCCCTGATTTCCCTGAACCCTGTAAAGAATAAGGCAAGAAAGATACTTTGCAGTGCCGGGTGGCCTTACACCTGCATCAAGCTATTTGTATTTTCTCTTTTCAGTCTTGTAAGTACATGTGCTTTGTTAGACAAAAGCTCACTTATTTCAATGCTTCATGGTCCAAAGATCAAAAGTAGTTCAAGGAAGGGAGGGAAGGGATCAGAAACCTATTTACCATTGTTATCATGTGTCCTCACTCCTCTAATTATGGGAATACACGGCAGTGAAAAAAGAACAAAGACCCTTGCCTTCACAGACCTGTCATTCAAGCAAGAAAAAGTAGTCAAGAAGGAAACACTAGGTTGTGAAGGAAAAAGACATTATGTATGAGAAAGTGTTAAGGCCTCAGAATAGAGTTGTTACATAAACTGATGGCAGACTAAATTAAGGATACAGCCAAAGTCCAACCTGGTGAATCAACAAGTTTATTCGTTTACATGACGGCTCAAAGGCAGCTACATCACCAAAAGCTCACACCACCATTCACGAACACAGAGAAAAGTTCAACCCTGGAGCTTACTCCATAACCCACGGGCAGCTCAACAGGCTAAGATTATCTCCTCCAGGTGTCTCAGCTGCTCTAAGTATCTCCTCAGCAGTCCTTTACTTGAGGAAGTAGGGGGCTTGTGTATCTTGTAAGTTTCAGGTTCCTGAGATATGTGAGTTGTTTACTCTGACTCTAAAGGAATTTCTGCCTAGAATGAATGCTATGTATCAACTCATAGGAAATTGTTTCACAACTATATCTGAACTAAACCTCACAGATCAGTTTAAACTTTAAAAGTTCAAGTTTGAGGTGAAATCCAAACAAAATCATACTTTCTTTCTTGTTCCTTCCATAACTTTACATAAATGATTTAATCGTTCTGATCTGTATAACTCATTTGGATAAAAATAGAGATAAACATGTCACTATCTTCAATGAAACACACTGTCCTTCTAATCCTTATCATTTCTACATCTAGCCCCACCCATAAGGCCCGGTGACTTTTGCCAGTCTTCCAAGTCTTGTGAGAAAAAAAAAAACAAAGCCATCTTCTGATAAATACAAATAAGCTCCTCCATTCCACCAGCACTGGCTTCACATGATAAACTACTTAATCATGTGCTAATAATGAACAGTCGACATTCCTGGTGCCAGACGTTGGAAGCTAAGGGTGCCCTCAGTGCCCTAGTGCTAATTATTTCCTTGACTAACTCCAAGAGACACTTATTAAATTTTGAGACTCTCCACCTCTGAAAGGGCACACACAAGTGAAGCCAATGTCTCTGGTGCTTTCTGAATTAAAGAACAAGTGTGATGTCAGCCAAGGTAAAAAGAAAGAGTCCTGCTGAGGTAAGGAAAAGCACACGGAAGAAGTCTGAGCTTGGCCCCATCACCCAGGAAGCAGCAAAGGCTGCAATGTGCATAACAGCAAAGACCAGCAGACATGAACTCTAGTGAATCCTCAGTCTGGCCCACATTATCATTATGGTATTAGGCCACTCAGCATGCTTCAGTCTGGGTTTCTTCTGTAAAATAGCACCAGGTGTACCTACCTTGTTATTGTCAAGAACAGTAAATAATCTTCCGATCAGTGCCTCACGCACAAAATGTGAATAATAAATTTCAGGCACCAATACTAGTGACAGTATAACCATCTTGGTCATTACTCAGGCTAAAACTGTCAGTATGTTTCGATGATAGCTTATTTCTTAGCACCAACGCAGGCAATCTGAGACCAAGGCAAATGGCATAGCAGAAGGGGATGCCCCTCTAATTTCATTGAGTGACACCATTAGTAATGTTGAAGACTTCCTGCCCATATGCCTTGCCATCCACATGTCCCTCATAAGCTTTGTCACCTAAGAGGTTTTACAAATAAAGGCTCCTCTGGTAGAACACTTGCCTTAGCATGCTTTAAGCCCTGAATTTCATCCCCAGCACCTGATAAATTATCTGCAGTAGAAGAAACCCATAATCCCACCACTTTGGAGGTAGAGGCAGGAGGATGAAGGATTCCAAACCAGCATCTGCTACAAGTTCAAGGTCAGCTGGGCGATATAAGACCATGTTTCAAAAACAAAATCTCCACTGAAAAGTTTCTCCAACTCAGAAAAGCAATAACTAGACTTGACTCTCAGCTCCACCACCTCAACCTCCTATCCATCTGATTTCAGTGAAAAAGAAAAATTGTTTCAATTTCTTGTTCTGTAAAATGCCAGCACCTCATGCTTGTTAAAGACATTGTTTGCAACACTTGTAGCATAGCCTATAATAGGGGCAACACCTGTATTAAAGTACATTATCTCATTGAACTCAGACTATCCAAGCTACTTTGATATAAGGCAGAAGCATGCCCTAAAGTGTTCACTTCCCACAAACATTGTTATTGCTCATGGCCCCTCCACACAAATTCAAGCTTGCATGCATGCATACATTTCACAGACACCACATAAAGAAGAGACACAAATGCTGATGCTCAGCTCACTTTTTCCTTCTTATTGAGTCCAGAACCCCAGGACATGGAGTGGTGCTACCCACGTTGAGAACAGGGCTTCTCGTGTCAAGTAGCCTAAGCTAGAAACTTCCTCAGAAACATGCCAAGAGGTCTATCTCCAGGTTATTCTAAATCCTGCCACCACATAGACATTCTCAAACACATGGTCATCTAGAACAGTGGTTTTTCAACCTGTGGGTCTCAGTTCCTTTGGAGGTTGCCTATGAGATAGCTTGCATGTCAGATATTAATAATACAATTCATAACAGTAAAATTACAATTATGAAGTAACAATGAAGTAATTTTATGGATGGGAGCCCTCATAACATGAGGAATTGTATTAAAGGGTCACAGCATTAGGAAGCTTGAGAACCAGTGGTCTAGAATGACCGCTATCTCAGCACCCCATCTCTTAGGTTGTCCTATCTTATAGGAGAAGAAAGCCGTATGTACCTGGAAGAGAAAAACCCTGAGGAGGTCAATCTGTTGCCTTGAGTATACTGCATTCTCATCTCATTTCATGAATTATGAGCCATTCTCTGGGGCTGATGAAGGAGTCCCAAATCCATGTTGATGTTCACAGATACACACTTCCCTGAGAATTTGAGACCTACCACAGGTATGCCTCAGCCTCTACAAAATCTGAGGTTCTTGGGTCTAAGTTTGTGATTCAGGGTGGTCACTTTGCATCCTGCTGAAAAAGAAACAGCCACACAGTGAGAGAAACACAGGTTGTAAGAATCAGTATGGGCTTGCTAGAGCTCTCCATCTCTGACTCCCATTCCTTGGGCCTTTACAGAAGTGCTCTCCTGTAACACTGTGTGTGTGTGTGTGTGTGTGTGTGTGTGTGTGTGTGTGTGTGTGT
>CAJQZJ010032114.1:4732800-4748813 GCA_907164525.1 Lophiomys imhausi
CACACACACACACACACACACACACACACACACACACACACACACACCAATTAATCAATAATAATAATAATAATTTAACTTATAACCAAAATGAAACAAATTAATTAACCTACTATCAGGTATGAGGTGCTGGTGAAAACAAGATCCAGACATTTGCCCTCCTCGAGGTCCACACCCTTGATAAGCATAAAGTGAAAGGAAGTTTGTGATCTCATCAGCCTGTTGTGTGTCACTCAAACCATAAAGACCCATCCAATAGCATTTCCAAGCTAGCTGAAAGTAAGGAACAAGTCAGGAGTGGATATTATCAAGATACATTGTGGGCATTGTGAAATTGTCAAAGAATAAACAAAAGATGCCATAAAGTGAAGACTGGGAAGCCGAAGTGTGTCACTGGTGACACACTCTTCAAGGGACGTGGCCTCAGACACTGCACTTCTAGCTCTTTACGTCCTGGATACCATGAAGTGAGCAGCTACACTCCACCACACACTCCTCACCATGCTATTCTGTCTCACCACAGGCCCAAAAGCAGCTAGCCAACGTCCATGGAGCCAGGATGAACCTTCCCCCTATAGGTTGTCTGTCTATGTCAGCTGTTCTGTGAAAGAAAAACAAAACTGAGTATTGCAGCATCTCCCTTACATCTTCCACAAATATTGTTCACTCCAGAAATCAGGATCAGGAACAAATAGCGTTTGGGTATTTCATGGCTGTATTATAACCACTAAAAATTCAACACATATTATATATAGTTACTGAAAAGCACATTGGGTCTTCTCTGAAGGATAAACCAAGTGACTCCCCTGCAGATCCTCTTGCCTGTCTGACCTTCCCCAAGCAGCAGCTGCCATCCAGATCCTTCCAAACTTCCTCTTAGCCCCTCACCAGGTTTCACCTTTCTCCATATTTGAGCTCCAGCCATCCCATTGGTCCTGTTTGGTACTATAGAAGCAGTCCCTTCCCTTCCTGCTGAAGATCTGTGTAACTGGGCTCAATACCCCTGAGTTTCATACCCAGAATCTCAGATCCTTGAGGACTGGAACTAAAGACAGTAGTGAGCTGCCCTGTGGTTGGATGCTGGGAATCAAACCTGGGTCCTCTGGAAGAGTAACCAGTGCTCTTAAAAGGTGAGCTATGTCTTCAGCTCTTTCAGAACCATGTTGTTTGTTTGTTTGCTTCAAGAAAAAATAAAAACCAAATGAGATACATCTCAGTTGGTAAAGTGCTTGCCTAACAAGCCTGAGACCTGAGTTTGATACCCAGAACCATGGTGGTGGTGGTGGTGGTGGTGTTTTTATTTTTATTGTCTTGGAATTTATTTATTTATTTTTATTTTTATGTGTATGTTTGTTTGTCTGCATGTATGTCTATGCAACCCATGTCTGTGGAGGACAGAGGATGACATTGGCCTCTGTAATCACAGTTTTGAGGTGACAAGTGGATCCCTGGGTTTCATTACTTGGCCATCCAGCCTGCTTGGTGAGCTCCAGGTCAGTTAGAGAACCTGTCTCAAAAATACAAGATGGGAAAAAAAATACAAGACAGGTGTGGCCCTAGGAAGGACAGCTTGAGGGAAGACTATAAATACTTAAACATTAATATTGTTATCCTTGTCACATGAAAAAATGAATTAATGATTTCCTGGATGCTCTCTGGGAATGACCTCGGTGACTCCATCCTGTGTTCTGTTCATCTTATTACCAATTCTTCCCTCAAGTCTTTCCTCCTTACAGTCAGGAACTGTCATCTGTAAGTAATGGACCATGCACACATCCTGCAATGAGTGTGGCTAGGCTAATATTCCCACCCCCCTCTCCTGGGTCTCCACAGGGTACCCAAAGCCTGCGTGTCATCCCTGAGCAATTTTCATCAACTCTCTCAGAACTTGCCTGAGGAGAGGAGGGGGCCTGGAGCGGAACTGTCTCTTTAATGGGATTTTAATGTGATCTTCAGCAAACTAATCTTATTTAGATATCATAGGAAGCTGTGTAATCTCATCTGGGCACTCTTATTTCCTACAGAAGAAGGGAAAGCTTTGTAATTCATTTTCGGCAACAGGAACACTTTAATAAAATCGGCTTCCGAAGGTTAAATGATCAGACAAACAGCCTCAGCCCCAAGACCCTCTATCCATCTCTTTGATTGGGGCAACGATGACAAGGAAATAACCACTCCTAAGGTTGTTTAAATATAGCCTGTGCTAAGCTTAGCTCATCCCTGCCATATGCCTCTTCCTTGGCAATGTTTTAGAGTCCCATCCGTGGCTGCTGAGGGTATACAAAATGAACAGAAGACTGAGGGTCTGGGCCACTGGCATAGTTCTAGAAATAAGCCAAGCACAGAAAAACAAATAACATATGGCAGAACTCATATGGGGAAACTGAAGAATTTGATGCCATAAAAGGAGAGAGTAGTATAGTATGGAAGTTATCAGAAGCCAGGTTGACTAAGAGCAGAATTGGGTGGTGGCATTTGTCAAGAAATCCATAATCAGAGTCAGGTAAGAGGAACAAACCCGAGGACACAATTCTGTAAAGTGGCTGTCATTCAAGCACTTGAGTTTTATCTATGGAACCTACATTGAAAGGCCCAGGCATGATGGGACATGCTTATAATCCTTTTGCTGGAGAGGCAGAGCCACAAGGATCTCTGGGGCTCACTGGCAAGTCAGTGTGGCTTATTTGGCAAGTTTCATATTTAATGAGAGACCCTGTCTCAAACTCCAAGAACCTCCATGCAGCAGAGGATCCAAACAAAAGCTGAGACTTACTGCCAAACATTAGGCAGAACATGGGGCATTTTGTAGAAGAATGGGGGGAAGGATAGAAAGACCCAGAGGAGATAAGAACTCCACAAGAAAACCAACAGAGTCAACTAACCTAGATCCGTGGGGGCTTACAGAGTCTGAACCATTCAAAGGGCATGCAAGAACTGGACGTAGGCCCCCTGCATGTATGTAACTGATGGGCAGGTTGGTCATCATGTGGGCCTCTAGCAAGTGGAGCAAGACCTAACTTTGGTAAGGACTATGAAGCCTGATCACTTCCCCTCAATGGTGCTGCGGTGCCTGGCTTCAGTGGAAGAGGAACTGCTCAGACCTGTTGCAACTGGATATACTGGGGGAGAGAGCAGGAAGGGGGAGGGGTGGAGGGGAGGGGGGGTCAGGAAGAGCAGTGGAAAAGGGAGGGGGATGGAGGAAGGGCATGGGACGGTGGGACCCAGGGGAAGGGAAAGAGGGGACTACGATTGGGATGTAAAATGAAAAATAAAATAGAATTAAATTAATTTTTTTTAATCAAGGTGAATGACATCCTGAATAATACTGACCGTCCTCTGGCTTCTGCATATGCGTGCACAAGCACAGACCTGCACCTGAACACATATACACACATACACATACAAAATCTAAAAAATTACAAGGAACAGTTTTAATACATCTATGGCACAGTATACTGAGAACAGTTACTCATTTGTGTGCCATATTCAGGAAAAATGCCAAGAAAGTAGATAGTATATGGTCTCACCATGAAAGCCATAATTATGTAAAGGGATGAATGTGTAAATTCAATAGATTTAACCTACCATAATATATATAAACTTCAAAAGACCATTTTGTCCAGAATATACATATATAATTTAAATGTCATTTGAAAATAAATAATGATAGTGTAACTTTAAATAATTCTAAGGTTTCATTTCTTTACTGGAAATGATGACACAATGAATTACATTAAGACATATAGGTACCTGGGCTGGGATTTGGCTCCTGTGAGTAAAGCACTTGTCTTAGTTAGGATTCTATTGCTGTGAAGAGACATCATGACTGTTGCAACTCGTATAAAGGAAACCATTTAATTTGGGCTTGTAGTTTCAGAGGTTTAGTCCACTACCATCATGGCAGGAAGCATGGTAATATGCTGGCAGACACGGTGCTGGAGAAGTAGCTGAGATTTTACATCTGGATAAGCAGACAATAGGAAGAGATTGTGAGCCACTAGGACTTGGTTTGAGGTTCTGAGACCTCAAGGCCCACCCACTATTGATATGTACTTCCTTCAACAAAACCACACCTACTCCAAGCATGATGCTTCATGCCTCCTAATAGTACCAGTCCCTATGGACCTATGAGGGCCATTTTATTCACACCACCACAGCACTCATTACACAAGCATGAGGACCTGGGTTCAAATACACAGAACCCAAGTAAAAGCCTGGCAATGGTACTGGGTCCGTGTAGCCTGAGCACTGTGGTTTGCTGGCCAGCTGACCTTATTGAGCTGCTGAGTTTCAGGTTCTTTGAGAGATCCTTATATTATAGTTTGCTTCCTGGTCCTGTGACAAGAGCAACTTAAGGCAGGAATTGTTTTATTGGACTTATACTTCTATTTCACAGGCCATCGTTGACAGAAGCCAAGGCAGGAACTCGAGCAGGAGCTGTGGAGGAACACTGCATATTGTCTCACTCACAGACTTATATGCTCAGGTGGCTGGCTGTCTTGTATAGCCCAGATCCACCTGCCCACCAGTGGTGCCTCTCAGAATGGCCTGTGCCCTGCTGCAGGAATCATCAATAATACAATCTCTCCCAGGCAGGGGCACAGATGTCTCAAGCTAATTGAGACAATTCTTTGGTTGAAGTTCCTTTTTCCCACATGACTCTAGGTTGTGTCAAGTTGCCAATGAAAACTACTACCACACTCTGCCTCAGAACATAAAGTAGATGGAGACAGAAGATACCCAACACCTAACTCTGGCCTCCCCACACTCATGTGCAAGGACAAATACTCACATGTACATGTACACACGCACACACACACACACAAACATCTACTTATGGCTTCCCACCTCTTTCCCCTGGGAACTGCATGTTCTGTCAATCATTTCCATGGCTTTCTCTGAGTCACACCCCTTCACTGCTATCCCACCCTTGCCTCTCATTACTATAATTTCACCCACTTGCTTCTGATTAAGTGCCATTTTCCAATCTCTATTATTTTGAGATTTGATTGTCCCCCATTGCAATCAGGCAGCTTGGCTCTTTCACAGCATCTCCTCTCATCAGCCCTTACTGCAAAGGACAGGCACCGCTGCCCTGGGGTTGCTGACTGTCCTGTCCACGTTGCATTCAGCTCCTCATGTCCTACAGGCTCTCCTAAGTAACCAAGTGAGCTCCTCTGCTTCCAAAAGGCCACCTACTCTAACACAACCCCGTTCCTGAGCCCTTTGGTCCTTTCTTCTACTGTCGGACACAGATCTGCCATCTTTACTTCCCACTGTGTTCTATAAGCTTCCAAGTGTCACTCCACATCTCATTAGCGCAGTACCCTGTGGTCCTTTTCCACATTGTGGGAGAGTTAAACCCAGTGTGGAGACAGTGCTGTCATTTTGATCAGCTCTCTTTATTCAGTGTTGTGTTTTATCACCTTTGATTCAGCAGGCTCGGGATTCAACCACATGTACATATCCCACCCCATCGCTGTAGGTTTACCATGGCTGGCTAGCTCCTGCAGCTCTCTCTTTCAGTCTAGAGTTCCTTTTATCCTTCCATCAATCTGGCCTCTCCAAGCCAACCAAAGTGTGTGTGTGTGTGTGTGTGTGTGTGTGTGTGTGTGTGTGTCCCCTTCACTGTATGGGATCCAGAGAACAGCCTTAGGTGTCATCCTCCGGAAGGCTATCCATCTCCCTTGAGACAAGTTCTCTCACTTGTCTGAGGCTCATTGGTTGGACTAGGCTGACTGGCCCATGAGTGCCCAGGAATCTTCTGTATCTGCCTCCCACTGTGCTTAGATTACAGGCATGCACCAGCATGCCCAGCTCTTAAACTCAGGTTTTCGTGCCATCTCAGCCCTCCCAAGTCCTCTGTGTTGTGTTTAGATTTATCAGTATTTACTAGTCTGATAATAAGAGAAGTAGCAGAGTTTCATTTTAAAACCTGTGTGAGAAGGAACCAAACTGAAGTCATTTTGAAGAAAACTTCAATTTTGAATAGGGGTCAAACAAAATTTAAGTTCCCAAGATCTTCCTGGATGAGCGACATCCTGACTAGCAAGTTGAGACATGAATGCTGGGCAAGTCACCCCACCACAGTTGAGCAAACCAACCAATGAGAACAGGATTAAGTGTGCACAAAGAAATGTTCCTAGGAAAGTCCTCTACCCTTAATCCTGATTAGTGGAAAATGTAACTGTAACTTGCACAGGTGATTATAGGTTTTGTGATTTTTGTTCTTAAAAGCTCTATTGTATTCTGGCTAGGGGTCATAGTTCAGCTCTGGAGTCTGTTCTGCATCTGTGATCAATCAGCAGCAGCTTGATTACAATCAACTATTCTTTTCTGTATTGACTTGGTGTTTGAGCTGTGTTGGATCCAAGCAGATTCTATAATACCAACATACAGCATTTGCAGGAAAAGGCCTCTGTGTTGCCTTCTAAGCACAGAGGGAACATAATGTTACAGTATGAAGGAGAATGATGAAGGATGGTCCTCAAGCTTTGTGTGTGTGTGTGTGTGTGTGTGTGTGTGTGTGTGTGTGTGTGTGTTTGTATGTGAAGTCTTAATCCCACTATATTAGTTTTCTCTAGGAGAACAGAATCAATAGTATAAATAAATATTAAATAGGAATTTATCATATTGACTAATATGTAAAAGTCTGGGTAGTCCAACCATGGCACTGTCTGTAAAATAGAAACATGAAGACCCAGGTAGTTGCTCAGCCCATGAGTCTGGATGCCTTAGCAGTCCTGATCTGGTGCTGGAAACCAAGAGGCTTCTTCAGGGCTGCTGATCTTCAAGCTCTTTTGGAAAGCTGAAGAGCCAGGGTTTGACAACAGCAGCAGAAAGAGGGTAAGACATCCTCACCAGCAAGTGGAGACCAGCAAGCATACAGCCCAGCTGTTCCTCAGACCTCATTACATCTGGGCCCCCACTAGAAGGTGCTGACCACATGGAGGAGGGTCTTCTCTCTTTGTTAATCCTCTCTGGAAATTCTCTCATGACTCACCCAGAAGTTTTCTATTACTTGATTCTAGATCCAATCAAACTGCCATCCAAGACTAACTCTCACAGCTCCTCAGTTCAAAATGAGGGCCCAATTTTAACATGGAAAACCATCTGTGGCTTACTATTCAGCCTCCTCTGGAGCTGTACCCCAAGCCCTATCCCCAGTCAGTTCTCCAGCTGCAGACCACTTCCTATGCTACCACGAAGCCTTTCTCTGCCATGTCTCTTTCCACTGTAGTAACAGACCAACTCTGGCTTCTCATTGTCTTTCTCCAATGCATTATTTATAACTCTTGGAAACAGTAATATAATTCCCACAGCAGAATTCCACGAAAGCTCAAGGGGAAGAATTGGGATTTGTGGCCACTAATGGATCAAAAAGTGATTTGGATCATATTTGAGTATCAAACCTTTACATTGAGAAGATCCAAGGAAGAGTACGAGAGGATTTAAGAGTATCACACACTTCTCATGGATGAAGTTAAGCCATATAACATGAATTGAAACTTTAATAAATATGCACTCAACTGTGGTCATCTAAGGTGTTTGGGTTTTTTAACAATTATTTGTTTGTTTGTTTGTTTGTTTATTGTGGAGGTGAGTGGGTTAGGTATGTGCCATGGTCTGGGTATGGAGATCAGAGAACAACCTGCAGAAATTCTTCCTTCCCCTCCACCAAGTGGGAACTGGGCATCAAACTCAACTCCTCAGCCTACAAGCAAGCCCTCTTATCCACTGAGCTATCTCAACAGCCTCAACTAAGGTGTTTAAACAAGGATTTGAAAACATTTCCATGTCAGACATTCAAGAACAGAACACCTCTGGAGACACGGTGGGATCTGAGAAGTTGGCACTGCGTAGTAGTGACCATGGACATCCTGTGCACTGTTACCTCTGGCATCTTTAAAAATCCCTCACAGCTGAGGGAGACTGTCCCTTTTAAGGCCACTCTTAATAGCAGCAAAAGGACCAACCAGGAAAATGTTGTAGATAAACAAGCTAACCCACACTGAGCTGTACTTCTATCTGGCCCATACACCCGAGGGAAAAAATAATCCTCTTCCTTAATAATCCTAGTGCAGCCTCAGATCTTCTCACACCTTTTAGAAACCAAAATATTTTAGACAAGTCAGAACTGAACTGTTCATCCTGCCCTGCCTTGACTGTCTCAGGAAATTTCAGGGAACTTCCTGCCTATTGTTTGAACTTCCCCCTCACTCCCATCTTCTCTCTACTGGCTCCACAGAGGTCTACTTATGTAGCCCTGAATGCTGTATTGTTCCTCTTGTCCTCTGGGTCCTCCTGAGTGTGTTCACCATGCCTATTTTTATGCAGTGGCGGTATCTAATACAGGGTTTCCTGTATGCTAGGCAAATACTCTACCAACTGGGCTCCACCCCCAACCTGCCATCTCCACAAGTAAGAACATTAGAACTTGAGGCCAGTGAAAAAACGACCTACAAAAGAATATTCCAGAATCAGGATTATCCTCCACTCTGTCAAGGTTCCCTATTAGCTAGCTTCTTTCAAAGGGGAAACTTGCTGATATAAGCAAAAAGGTGATTGAGAATTATGGACATATGGACCTATTCACACAGCTGTAAAAAGTATCCTGATACAGGTTTTGTAAATAATCTGCAATTGAAAATCCATTAACAGTGTAAATGAAGATGAATAATGCGAAATGGACTTAGTAGGTATGCCAGAATAAGAATATAAAATGCATTCGTTAAAGTAAGGAAATATATGTGCTGTAGAGCAATCCAATTTCTCCATCTCTCTTTCTCTACTAAAAGAAACTGAAGATCATTTTGATTGGTCTGAGGCAACTCTGTTGAGAGGGCTACTAACCAGATGAATGAGAGCAGAGAGAGAAGCATTTGGCATAATAGCCGAGGCTTTAAAAAGAGAACTGTGAATGTGTAGGTTGTAAGTAAACACCCAATACATTTTGGAGGCTATTTCAGCCCAGGCTGGGGATAAGCAGAAACAAATGAATTGCTGATGTTGCAAAAAGCTAGCTAAGCCAGAAGAACAGAAATGAATAATAACATCACATTACAGGATTAAACCTCATTCAGAAAGATGTGCTAAAATCTGTCTTCTGTCTAAAGTACCCCATATAATTAGAGTGAGGGCATGTTTATTGTGTCTGTAAGAATAACTTTTCTCTAGTGGCCGATCTGTGGGGAAGAAAGGATGGTGGGAGAAACTGTAGCAGCATGTGCTAGGCAAGTGACATTTGTGCTGTTGTCTTCATTGAGATTCACTCTGTTGAACTCATAGTTCTGGGTATCTGATTTTCACAACATAATATGAATATTCAAAGTGCTACTTTACATATCACATATGGTTTGGATTTGAGTGATTTTCTCTCAGGCTGGAGGGATTTCTCTCAAGCATATCTGTGTGTATTCGTTTAGATAGTTTTTACCTTAAAAAAAAAAAAGAAAGAAACAGGGGGGGAAAGGGAAAAATCATTTTAAAATAATCTAAAAGTCTCAATTAAATATGAACATTTCCTCACTTTGATTTTGTTAAATAAGCCCATCTAATGTTTTTCTTGGCTAAATTCACTTAAATGCAAAAGTCATTAGGAAAAAAGTAAAACACAAATGCAGATCAGGGCCTGAGATGCAGCTCTGTTGGCAAAGCGCTTGCCTAGAATGCACAAGGCCCTGAGATCGATCCTCAAAACCCACATAAAACCAGTTTGGTGGCACGGGCTTGTAGTTGGCAAGAGGATCGGGAATTCAGGGCCATCCTCAGCTACATAGTGTGTTCAGGGTGGTATGACCAGAGACAGGGACAACTCCTGAGAAATGGCAAATGAAGGTTGTTCCTTTACCTCCAAGAATGCATGCATGCACACACATGAACTTGCATTGACACAAAAATAAATGGACGGATAGACGATAGATAGATGGATGGATGGATACATACATACAGACAGACAGACAGACAGTCATAGGTAAAATTCAAAAGGACACAGAGGGTTCATGACACGGTCTCAGATATCACATAGGAAGAAGTCGGAGAGCTCTGAGCAGAGAGAGCCCATGACACGGTCTCAGATATCACATAGGAAGAAGTCGGAGAGCTCTGAGCAGAGAGAGCCCATGTTCTCTGTTCTAAAATAGTTGTACTGTCTATTGAGAATGGATGAAGTAGATCAGAGTTGAAAAAGGGACGATCTTCAGGAGCTGTCCCATAACCCAGGCAGGAGGTAACATTGGGTCACAGGGTGGGAACAGCAGCTGAGGGGATGAGAGGTGACTGGGTTCTGGCCATATTTTCTTAATCTAACTGACGCTGCTCTGCAGGTAGGAGACAAAGAAAATAGCAAAGCCCTTTCATCTGAGAACCTGATAGAGCGAGCATGCACTAAGATCAGGGGAAGGTGGAGAAAAGCAGTTTAAAACTGAGAGTCTTTGGGGGTGAGAGGAAAGTAAGGAGAGGACCTCTTGGACAGGGGTGCAACTTAGGAAACAGTTAGATTGCACAACCAGAAGATGAGGAAAAGAATGAAATGGTACAAGTGTACAGACCATTGCAACACTGAGAATGGTACAGAGTAGTCTCAGACTTTCCAATACTGACTTTCTCCTTTTTTTCTGGTACAATAACTTTTTTTGTTAAAAATTAAAGGGCTGGGGAGACAGCTTTGTGGGTAAAGTACTTGCTGCACAAGCATGTAGACCTGAATTCAAAACCCCAGCACCTATGTTTTTAAAACTAAAATCAGATGAGGTAGCATGAACCTATAGTCTCAGCAATGGCAAAAGAGAGATGAGAAGATCTAAGATAGTGGTTCTCGACCCCTTTAGTAAACCTCTATTACCAAAAATAGTTGCATTAAAATTCATAACAGTAGCAAAATTACAACAAAAATATGAAGTAGCAACAAAAATAAGTTTCTGGTTGGGGGTCACCACAACATGAGGATCACAGCATTAGGAAGGTTGAGAAACACCACCTGTCTAGGAGCACAGTGGCCATCAAATCTAATGAATCAGTAAACTCCAGGTTCAGTACGAGATCTTTTCTCTAAAACAAATAACAATGATAAAGTAGAGAACATAACCCTCTGGCCCCCACATGTGCACACACATATATACACACAGCCCAAAATCAACAACTACACCCTAGATTCTTGCACCTTAGAAGAGGAAAATATTGCAGCCTGAAATCAAATCCCAGCTATACGCACTGGCTGCGACCTGTAAATTCCTTAGGCCCTCCCAGCCTTCTCCTCTATAACTTTGCTCAGCAGATTGTTCTTGTACAGAAAACACAAGAAGTTATCCTTCGAGGTCTCTTACTGAATCAGTAACTACTCTTTCACACACACATTTTTCACAAGGAGTCTGGTGGGTGAAGGGTGTGATGAGGCTGGAGAGATGTATGGCTATGTGGACAACATGAAATTTCTATATGCCAAAGAGATATTTTTGTAGGTTCGTGATTTTTTTAACTGATCTGGTCAGACAAAGATAACTTCAGTTCTGTCTCTATTCATCTTTAGAAGAGACTAGGACACAGACATTGCCCTTTTCATTGTCTCATTAAGCAAGAACTGTGCCTGCCCAGTGCAACCTCTGTAGGGATGGCCATGGCACTCAAGATGGGGAAGATTTTCTCCTACCTGAGAACCCTTTAATCTATACTCTTTCCCCAGGTGAAGACCTGTCTGATACATTCATCACCCAAACCTGCGGCAAGTCATTTTCTCTGCCTTTATCGTGCCACCTTGCAGCCCCTGTGTCAGCATATGGTCTATTATGTGCAAATGATTAAACAGATTTTCTGCCATGGGTAAAAAATATATTTCTCATTTTACATTGAAGACTGGATACGTCAAGGACTGTGTAATGTCCTCCCAGAAGCATGTGCCTAGAATTCTAAGTGACTCTGTGGGACAGGTGGAAGAGAAAACTGTTTTACTGATGGGTCCATCACTTGTATCTTTTATTGAGGTAAAGGATAATATATCCAGTGTGGAATTTCTCAGGCCACCAGGATAGGGGGGATAGTGGTGTCAGAGTGTTGTATACTGAAATAATCTTCCTAGTCCTTAGGGTCTTATGTGTATACGCAGCCCTACTTAGGATGACCACTCCTGCCTCCTGCCTTCACCTGGGTTTTTCATTTGCTGCAATACTCAGCTCGGGTGTTGCTTGTTCCAGATAATCAGGGCTTATGTTTCACCTCTCCCTTGGCTGCATATCTCCCATGATCTCCAAAATGCCCAGGAATAATTGTTATTAAACCACTCATCTCACTGCATTCTAATTTTCTGGTTGTCCACTTTGCATGCTTATCCATGAGCACAAATTTATTTTAAACTTTTCAGCCAATCATGGACTGGATTAATCTGCAGCTCACTAAAATATTCTATTAAGTACACTCACAATATGACATGACCAATATTTATGAGTTTTTTTCAGTTATTAAAATTTAAAATACTGTGTGCCATATGCATGCATGCATGTGTACATGTATGGGGTTGTGGTCAACCATACGTGTGTGTGGAGGCCAGAGGTCAAAATCAGTTGCTCACTACATTATTTGAGGCAGGGTCTCTCACTGAACAGGAAATCTCTGTTTCTGCTACACTGGGTAACCATGGTGCCCTTAGATCTCCCTGTTTCAGTCTATACTCTCTAACACTGTGATTATGGATGCACACTGCCACACCTAGCTTTTATGCAGTTTGCTGAGGATCAAAACTTGTAGTCTCAATCTTGTTCGAGCTGTCTGCCCAGATCAAATCACTTAATATACTGAATCATGCATACTTCATGTATGACACATGCAAAACAAACTACAGGAAAGTACACTAAAATGATATGGTATCTATAGGAAGTAGAGGGGTTTTTCCCTTTGATTCTGATGAATCTACACTATTTTCACATTCTTAACTATAATGAACTTATAAAAAGCAACTAACTGACTACTACTGGAATACTTAATACTTGCTTGTTGTCTAGTAACTAGGTGGCTTTAAGCAATCTTTTTCAGCCTCTCAGAAAATGTATGTGGATTACTATGTAGACTAAATAAAACCAAACATAAAATGCCTTTTGTAGTAGTTGAGATACAGCGTAACTTTCAGTTTTTGGGTAATGACTTTGCACAAAAGTGTCTGCATGTGGTTGTGTGGGAGTGTGAGTATGAGTGTGTGCATGAACATGTGTGCAAGTGTGTGCATGCATGTGTGTGAGTGCATGTATGAAAGTGTGTGTCCATGCCTGTGTGAGTGTATGCATGTGCATGTGTGTATATGAGTGTGTGCATGTGTACACATGTAGAGGCCGGAAACTGACCTCTGGGGTAATTCCTCAGCTGCTGTCTACCTTGTTTTCTTTTCTTTTTAAATCTTTTTGGACATATTTATTTTATTTTATGTGTGTGAGTATTTTGCTCACATATACATCTGTGTATCACATGAGTGCCTGGAACCTGCAGAGATCAGAAGCAAGCATTGAATAGCCTGGAATTGGGGTTTGAATGGTTGTGAGCATCTATGTGGGTGCTGGGGATCAAAGTCTGGTCCTCTTCAAGAACTACAACTGCTCTTAACCACTGAGCCATCCTCCAGCCCCCACCTCGTTTTCTGAGACAGAGTTTCTCAGAGGCTGAGAGTTTATCATCATGCCTAGGCTGGTCAGCTAGTATGACTCAGGAACCTGTTTTTCTCTTCAATGCAACCATGTGTAAGTTCTTATAAACATGGGTTTGAGAGACCAAACTATGGTATGTTGTTGGAGGAAGGTCTAATACATGGATTCAGAAAGACTGATTTCAATGCTGAGATCTGGTTATCACCCCTTCTAAAGCATTCTCTGATTGGTTAATAAAAGTCACTGATGGCCAATTAACTGGCAGAAAGAGTATAGGAAGGTGGGTCTTCCTGAGATGGAAACAGGAACCCTGTGATTTACACAGACAACTCTCTATTTCCACGAGGAGACACAGAAGCAAACAGATGTGTTTGAGAGCTCTGGAAGGTACATAAGGCCACATGGCTGTTTGGGATTAGGTGGTCTGCGTTAACTTAGATTAGCTAGTTGAGAGTCTGCCTAGCTAAGGGCTAAGTGTTGTAACATTAAAAGGTCTTGGTGTAATCTTTTATTGGGAAAAAGGCCACTGCGGGTTTCAAATTGGAAGGCATACAGGCTTCCAGCCACTGGCATCACAGAAGGCCCCAGAAGCTACCTGCTAGGCCACTGCTGGCTGTTCCACTGGCTTATTATAACAGTTTAAAGTTATTAACAAATATCTTGCAGCTGCTCTGCCAAGCCACCCTACCAGGCCTATAGGCTTATAAGGGTAGTCAGGCCTGCTGATCTCCCGCCAGGCCGCCAGCTGCTCCTTCAGCCTAATATAACAACTTATTGTTATTAATGAAGATATTAGTTAATGGAGTTTAGGTTGCAGGTGGTGAAGGCCACCCTTCATCCTGGGTTTTTTTTTTTTCCTCAGGATGGGTCAGGCTGCCAGTTAAGGCAAACCAGGCCTGCCAGCCTCTTGCCAGCCTGCTAACAGCTTCACCAGCCTATTCTTATAGTTTATACTTATTAATAAATACAATTGATAACTAAGTTGCAGTTTCAGTATGTAGTAAGTACTTCACCAACTGCTCTCTTCTACTTCTTAAAAGTAAAAGAGGTTGGAGTTAAAAATGGAGTTAAAATTGGGAATAAATCTACCTCAAGACCCAGCCATACCCCTCTTGGGCATATATCCAAAAGATTCGAAACGAAACCACAAGGATATTGCCTCAACAATGTTCATAGCAGCTTTATTTGTAATAGTCAGAAACTGGAAACAACCCAGATGTCCTTCAACTGAAGAATGGATAAAAAAAACTGTGGTACATTTACACAATGGAATACTACACAGCTATCAGAAATGAGGAAATCATGCAATTCGAAACCAAATGGATGGAACTAGAAAAGCTCATCCTAAGTGAGCTGACGCAGTCCCAGAAAGATAAACATGGTATGTATTCCCTTATAAATGGATATTAACCATACATCAGAGGATAACTATCCTACAACCCACACACCCAAATAGATAGGAACCTAGCATATCTATCCTAGGAAAAATTCTACCCACCAGTGAGTCATGGAATCTGCTGCAGGTTAGTGGAACACCACACCCTAGATGGTGTGCCTTATCAAGCTCCAGTACAAGTGGAAGCTCTTGGCCCTCACATGATGCAAGATCTGAGGGAGTATCATATGTGAGGGCCCACCTCATCTTAGGAGAAGGAGAGTACCAAGTAGAGGAACAAGGATGGAGGGAGGGAGGGAAGGAGAGAGGGAGGGAAGGGGAGAGGAAGGGAGGGGCCAGGAGGGGAGGAGGGAGGAAACTATGTTCTAGAAGTAAATAATACTTTTTTAAGAAAAGAGTTAATAAGCTTAAAAATATAATAAAAATACAATATAAAATTTTCAAACTATAGTTTACCAAAGGTATAATTGCCTTACTGGCATGAAAGGAAAATGGCCTTAATTTCAGATTAGAATGTTAGATTGCAGGTGGCTACAGAGATTACACAAACTTGATAGCAACTTAAAAGTTTTGTTTTGTTTTTTTAAACAGGTATAGGCTATTTCCATGGTTTGGCATTAAAAAGCAGGTAACAGGTTTAAAACACAGTAAATAAATTAAAGGTGACAGCTGTTCAACCTGGTCTTACAAACCTCCAAGAGTTGAAAAAACTTAGAGCTAAGGTAAAATAATGCATGGTGTTAGCCCATGCCTTTACTTCCAGCAGAGACAGGAGGATGACTATAGAGTTAGTTGTCTTATAAATTCTAGAGTTACAAGAAACAGGGTGGTGATGGTGCACACCCTTAGTCCCATCATTGGGGAAGAATGCACCCTTAATCCCAACACATTAGAGACAGAAACAGGCAGATCTCAGAGCTCAAAGTCAGCCTGATACAAAACAAGCTCTAAACAGAGAAAAACTTTGATCCAGGGGTGGAGGAGCACATCTT
>CAJQZJ010032114.1:4758813-4784673 GCA_907164525.1 Lophiomys imhausi
GGGGATTGTGATTGACATGTAACTTGAAGAAATAAAAAATAAATTATTTTTTAAAAAATGGAGTTAAAAAAGTGCTTTGAGTTAGTGTTTTGCAGATTTTCATCTTGGACTAGGGTTCATTAAGACACAGGATGTTTTCAGGCAGGTGAGACCACATGATGCTCTAAGGGGAAGTGAACCATTTCATCCTGGGAGGAAGCTCCTTGAGCTCGGGAAATAAATAACTCAAAATAGCTTCAGGAAGTCCCTGAAACTGACCAGATCCCCCCCCCCCCCCAGGAAGCTCCTTGAACTCAGGAAATAAATAACTCAAAATAGCTTCAGGAAGTCCCTGAACCTGACCAGATTCCCCCCCCCCCCCCAAGCATATGTAAACACTTCCTCCTAACATGGGGTTTCCCCTCGTACCTTTATAAACTGCTGCACCTGTCACCTCTCTAGCCAGAGGCAGTCCTTTTTCCCCACTCCCTGGGATAAATACCCCTCCTCCCTCTCCTTTGTTCCCTTCTCCTTCTCGCTCATTCTGTATCTCCTATCTTTGTCTCTTATTCCCTACCCTCTGCCTCCCTGAGACAAATAAATCTCCTCTGTGCTGAGAACATGGTCTTGGGGGTCCTGAGCCAATACTTTTTCTTTCAGGCTCCATATTTGTGTCTATGGGGAATCTATCATATATGATAGGAGAAGACTTTCCAGTGTATATACTTTGGGGACACTCACCCTGCTGTCTGTAACCCCCACCCACACTCTGTAAATGAGCCAAATCCTATTGGTTTTCTCAGGGTAACTCAGTGCAATGAAACTTCGGTTTGTCATTTGGAACCCTATAAGAAGGACGGTAGACGGTGCTACATCCCTCCATGGAGAAAATTCTCAAAAAAAGGCATAGAAAGCACAAGACAGTGTAAGCAGGCATTTCGTGGTAGCTATTAAGATTACTTAAGCCCAATCTCAATGCACGTAGCAAGACATGCAGAGCCTGAAGCCCATGAGTGATTGATCTCCTGACAATGAAGAAACCCACACATGGCTCCAGCAGAAGTAACCATCAAGAGAGAAAAGCAGAAAGCCAAAGTCTTATGTTCCTCAGCTGAAACATAAGACATTTTATATCCACTGTGTCACTTTTGACTGACTTGGGTTTTGCTTTTCTCTATTATTCATCTAGAGGGTGCATGTGTGTATTCTTGTTTGTACATATATGAGCTGATATGGGGAGGTGTGCTTGTGGGTTCAGGTGTGTGTGTGTGTGTGTGTGTGTGTGTGTGTGTGTGTGTGTGTAGGTCCAGTGTAGGTGTTTGCAATCATGAGTCATCCTTTTTTTTTTTTTTTTTTTTTTTTTTGGTTTCTCGAGACAGGGTTTCTCTGAGTAACAGCCTGGCTGTCCTGGACTCACGTTGTAGACTAGGCTGGCCTCAAACTCACAGAGATCTGCCTGCCTCTGCCTCCCAAGTGCTGGGATTAAAGGTGTGCGCCACCAACGCCCGGCTCATGAGTCATCCTTAATTGTTCTTCCACTTTATTGATTGAGGTAGGTCTTTCAGTCAAGCCAGGAGCTCCAAATACATCTGATCTTGCTAGCCAGCTTGCTATGGGGATACCCAGTCTTGACTTTCATAGATTGGAATTAAAGGTGGGCCACCACATCCACTCAGCATTTATGCAGTTTCTGGGGATCACAACTCCAGTCCTAACACTTGTATGGCAAGCACTGAATCCACTAAACCTTCTCTTCAAAACTTTGACTTTTAAGATCAAAAACCAGATAGAAAACAAATGATGTGTGTGTGTGTGTGTGTGTGTGTGTGTGTATGTATGTGTGTGTGTGTGTGTACACAAGAGGGGGAAGAAAAGGAGGAAGAAAAAGGGAAACAAGAAATCAAAGAGCAAAATATCAATGATGTTATAGGTTAGCTAATTAACTTGATTGCAGTAATCATTTTAGAATGCACACAAAATATAAAGTTGTATTCTTTAATACATACACAATTTTTATTTGACAAGAATACTCAAAAAGCTGTGGATATAGAGATGTGACCCCATCTGAAAGGAGAGTGAGGCCTGTCTTCAGAGGCAATGCAGACTAGACACTAAGGAGGCAGGACTCAGCAGCAAAGCAAAGGAGATGTGGCTTCTGGAGAGTGACATCTCCAGTTCAGAGCCACAGGAAGTTCAAATCAACTAAGGGGGTTGAATCTTTCAATAAAACAATCATATGTCAAAATACCACATTGTAGCTCATAAAATGCACAGGTGTTTTCAAAGGATCAGAAGAAGGAAGCAAAAGAGGGAAGAAGGAAGGAAAAAGAAAGACAGGGAAATAACAAGAAGGAAATAAACATTCCCACATGTTCCACAGACAGAGGACACCAAGAATCTCCTTTCAGGCATTCTCTGTTGTGATTTTTTTTTTAAGAGCCACAGCTCTTAATATCATCCAGAGTGAGAGACAATGTTAAACCATATTTGCTTGGATGCTCTTAACCAGGGGCTCCTCCACTCTGCCTTGTCACTGCATTCCAAATCTCTGAAGTCCCTGTCTGCCCATGCAGACCAGACCCATGGAGAGGTGGGTGAAGCACCCCTCACCAACAGCTGTTCAGGGACCATCCAGCAACTATGAAGTTATTCCAGGAGACGGTGCTGAGGTCACAGACAAGCCACCACTCCAAGTGGCCAAGGGAACTGACTGCCGAGGGAAGCAGAGACTCACTTGAGGAACCAGGATCAATGGTTGTTAAGGAGGCATTGGGGATTCTAGATAAAGGAACAAATGCGCTGGTGTGTTCACTAGGAAAATGAGGACACAATTGTGACCATGGACATTGGATCTCTGGAGTATCTGGTGTCCCTTGCTGTGGGAGTGGGGTCCATGCAATTAAGGGTTGGTGACGAGGACTGGAGAGATGGATCAGAGGACAACAAAGACCTGAGCTTTAGTCCCCAGCACACACTTAAAGGATGGGACAAGGCTACACTCAGGTGTTTAGGTGCCTGTGACCTCAGGGCTGCAGGTGGGGACAGAGACAGGAGGATGCTGGGTTTGCTGGGTGCCAACATAGCTCCAGTCTTAGTGAGAGACTGTGTCTCAGATAACAAAGAAGAGGACAAAGAAGGACACCTGACATTTTCCATTTTCCTGTGAGTACACAGTCATGTACACACACACACACACACACACACACACACACACACACAGAGAGAGAGAGAGAGAGAGAGAGAGAGAGAGAGACTCTTGAAACAGGAGACACAAATGACCAACAGTCTTCAATAAATGCAAGGAAAACCTTTTTTTTCTCTCTTTTGAAAATCTTTATTAAATCAAACAAAGCCAGGGTCCACGGCTGTGATTTATTGCACTGGGAAACTCCAGAACAACTAAACAGCACATTTTCTTTCACTCCTAGTGAGTAATTAGCCTCTGTACTGCTAAAGGGCCTGTCAGAAGCCCTGTCAAGAACAAAGAAATGCCGGCTACTCAGGAGCAGCACTGGAGCCCTCCGCATTACTCATCGTCTCCCTGGTGCTCGAAGCCATCGTCCTTTCCTTCTGCTTTACTGTTCCTTCCTAAGGAAGGTAGAACATGGGGGCAGCAACAGGGTCATCATGACAAGTAAGCCTGGAACTGATGTGTTAGGGAAAGAAAAGAAAGAGCAGCCCTCGCCGAGGCCCAAGCACTACAGACTAATCATGGTCAGATGTGCCGCCAATCACCCCCAATAGCCCTTGCAGCCACACTGAAAGGTTAGCTCCCATTTTCAAGTGTAGAAAAACATGAATTTAGAGATCAAATAATTTACACAAGGCAGCATGCCCTGGGACCAGGACTGACTCAAGCTCTGCCAGCGCCATGTGGTCCATCAACTACCTTCACAGGGTATTCAGGTGGGTATGGGGGCATGAGGACTGGGAGATTTGTGGGAAACCATGCCAGGGGAAGCAGGCGTATTAGAAATGCAGTTCTCTCCTACTCTCTCCCCCATGACCACAACAGTTTTTCAATTATCACATGGGCACAAAAAGGACAAACCTGCTGATACTCAGAAATAACCATGGTTACGATGTTAATCTATTTTCTTCGGACTAGAATGCATTGGTATTCCTAACAGAAACGAATAAGGGATGCTGGGGAGGATTCAGGGAAAGGGGAACTTTTATACAGTGCTGGTGAGGATGTAAATTAATTCACTCAATATGGAAATTAGTATAGAGGGTCTTCATATAAGTAAGCTAGAACTACCGAATGACCATCTATAGCACACCTGAGCATATACCTTGTTGATGATTAATGTTGACTTGACACAGTATAAAATGACCTGGAAGGAGAGTCTCAAGGGGACATTGTCTACATCAGGTTGACCTTGGATATGTCTGAGGAACTATTCTAATTATTTAACTGAAGTAGAATGATCCAGCCACTGTGGGTGGCCCATCCCCTAGACAGAGGATCCTAAACTCTAAGAAAGAAGAAACCAGTTTGAGTATGTCAGTGCTCATACACTGCCTTCTGCTCTTGACTGCAGATGTGGTGTGACCAGTTGCTCCAAATTCCTACCTTGACTACAGTGCAACTATGGGCTGTAACCTGGAACCATGAGCCAAACAAGCCTTTTATCTCTTATGTTCCTTTTGTTAGGTTCTTTTTTCTTTTTTCAGAGCAATGGGACACTAAGATTTCCACTTTATAAATGACTCATCAAATCCAGTACAGCAAGGGACTGAGGGTTCAAGAAGTACCAACATCGGACCATATCACTTGAGTGCCCTTGGACACTGCCTTGACACAGATGCCCTAAATCAATTGTTCCTGGCCTCCCTAATGACACGATCCCTCAATACAATCCCTTATGTGTGGTGATCGCCCCAAACATAAAATTACTTCTGTTGCTACTTCATAACTGTAATTTTGCTGTCACAATTTTCTTTTTGAAGGCACTTAGTGCTGTGAACTTTCCTCGTGGCACAGCTTTCATTGTGTCCATAGGTTTGGGTATGTTGTGCCTTCATTTTCATTGGATTTTAAGAAGTCTTTGATTTCCTTCTTTATTTCTTCCCTGAGCCAGTGGTCCTCTAGTAAAGAGTTGTTCAATTTCCATGTGAGTTTAGACTTTGTTGATTCTTTTGCTATTGAAGTCCAGCTTTATTCCATGGTGGTCTGATAAGATACAAGGGGTTATTTCAATTTTCTTGTATCTGTTGAGGCTATCTTTGTGTCCAACTATATGGTCGATTTTGGAGAAGGTTCTGTGTGGTACTGAGAAGAAGGTATATTCCTTTGTGTTTGGGTGAAACATTCTGTAGATGTCTGTTAGGTCCCTTTGGTTCATGAGCTCTGTTAGACTCATTATTTCTCTGTTTGGCTTCTGTCTTGATGATCTGTCCATGGTTGTGAGTGGGGTGTTGAAGTCTCCCACTACTAATGTGTTGGGATCGATGTGCGATTTAAGTTTTAGAAGCGTTTCTATTACAAATGTAGGTGCCTTTGTATTTGGGGCATAGATGTTCATATTGAGATGTCCTCTTGATGAATGTTCCCTTTAATTAGTATGTAATGCCCTTCTCTGTCTTTTTTTAATTAACTTCAGTTGGAAGTCTATTTTGTTTGATATTAGGATGGCTACTCCAGCTTGCTTCCTGGGTCCATTTGCTTGGAAAACCTTTCCCCAGCCCTTTACTCTGAGATAGTGTCTGTCTATCTTTGTTAGTGAAATGTGTTTCTTGTATGCAGCAAAATGATGGGTCTTGTTTACAGATCCAATCTGTAAGCCTGTGTCTTTTTGTTGGCAAGTTGAGTCCATTGATGTTGATGGATATTAGTGACCGGGGTTGTTATTTCCCATTAGTTTGGTATAGGTGGTCATCCTGTGCCTCTTTTGGTTTAGTTACTGTGGAGTTTTCTATTTCCTCTGGTTCTTGGGTGTAGTTATCTTCTCTGGGTTGGAATTTTCCTTCTAGGATCTTCTGTAGGGCTGGGTTTGTGGGTAGATAGTGCTTAAATTTGATTTTGTCATGGAATATCTTGTTTTCTCCATCTATGTTGATAGAGAGTTTTGCTGGGTATAGTAGTCTGGCTGGGCACCTATGTTTTCTCAGGGCTTGTAGGACATCTGTCCAGGCCCTTCTAGCTTTTAAAGTTTCTGAGAAGTCAGGTGTAATTCTGATAGGTCTGCCATTGTATGTGACTTGACCTTTTTCTCTTACAGCTTTTAATATTCTTTCTTTGTTTTGTACATTTGGAGTTTCAATTATTATGTGGCAAGAGGAGTTTCTTTTCTGATCTAATCTGTTTGGTGTTCTGTAAGCCTTTGGATTTTTATTGGCATCTCTTTCTTCAAGTTTGGGAAGTTTTCTTCTATGATTTTGTTGAAGATATTTCCTGGACCTTGGAGTCAGGAGTCTCCCCTTTCCTCTATGCCTATAATTTTTAGGTTCCATCTTTTCATTGAGTCCTTGATTTCTTGGATGTTGTGGTTGAGAGATTTTTTAGCTTTCTCATTTTCTTTGGATGTTGTACTGATTTCTTCCATCGAATCATCCATGCCTGAGATCCTGTCTTCCACCTCTTGTATCCTATTTTTGATACTCATTTCCGTAGTTCCTGTTCTCTTCCCTTGATTCTCCATTTCCATTTTTAACTCTGACTGTGTTTTCTTTATTGTTTCCATTTCCATTTCATGTCTTGAATGGTTTTATTTGTTTTGTACATTTCCTGCTCCAATTTGCTTGTTTTTGCCTGGAAATCTTTCATTGCTCTATCTTTTTCCTGTTCAAGCTGAGCCACCTTGGCTTGGAGCTCTCTAATGGAATTATCCATTGCTTTTGCTTGTGAAGTTGTGGCTTCTTTGAATTCCTTCATAGATTTAAGTTTTTTTTGAAGGGACTTTATCACTTTCCATAATGCACAATTGGCATCATTTTCATGTGTTTCTGCTGTGGTGAGGTCGTCGTGATTGGATGTACTGGGATAGTTTTGTTTTGTTGAAGTTATATTTCCCTGATTTCTGTTTTTTCTTGGAACTTTGGCCATTTGAATGTTGTTAGCTGTCTGTAACTGTTTTCTTCTGGGCTTGGATCCAAAGGGGGCACTTTGCTGTAGCAGTTGAATTGCTTGGTGATCTGTCGCTGCTTACAGGGGGAATCTCAGGGTCACTCTGCATCTAAAAGCCAGAAGCACTGTGAGCTGGTGCATCCTGTTCCCAGGCAATGAGGAATGGCCTGGGATTGTTTCACTGCTCCCAAGTCAGACCTCTCTATGTTGCACACTGAGTGTTCAGCCTGCAGTGGCTCTTGTGGTATGGTCCTGTGTGCTCAGGCACAGATTCTGTGGACTCTGGAGGTCCCCAAGGAGTCTGAGAGGACCCGATCCATGCCTGATATGTCTGGGCTTTCCAGAATACCGCTGTGGGGTCCCTGGCTGCTGATCTCCCCGTTTTGGAACCCTCAGCCTCTGTGCGCCTCTGCCATGTGCTTCCACCACAGCCACCACAGCCTCCACAGCTGCCGCAGCTACTGCCACCATGCACGCGCTGCCGCAGCCACCTCTGCCGCCCAGGCGCACGAGCCGCTGCAGCCCCCTCTGCCACACACGCACATGAGCTGCCGCAGCTGCCTCCACCGTGCATGCACCACCGCAGCCACCTCTGCTGCCCACGCACACGAGCCGCCACAGCCGCCTCTGCTGCACACGCGCCGCCGCAGCCGCCTCCGCCGCGCATGCACACCTTGAAAGTCTATTTTATTTTATATTAAGATGGCTACTCCAGCTTGTTTCCTGGGATCATTTGCTTGGAAAACCTTTCCCAGCCCTTTACTCTAAGGTAGATTTTATCTTTGTTAGTGAGGTGCATTTCTTGTATGCAGCAAAATGCTGGGTCTTGTTTATGGATCCATTCTGTAAGCCTATGATTGGGGGGGGTAGTTGAGTCCATTGATGTTGAGAGATATTAATGACCATAGGTTGTTATTTCCTGTTATTTTGATGTAGGTGGTGGTTGTTTGTTTGTGTGTTTCTTTTGGTTTAGCTGCAGTGGAGTTTTCGTTTCCTGTGTTTTCTTGGGTGTATTATCTTTCTGGGTTGGAATTTTCCTTCTAAGATCTTCTGTAGAGGTGGATTTGTGGATTGATATTTTTTAAATTTGGTTTTTGTCATGGAATATCTTGTTTTCTCTATCTATGATGATAGAAAGTTTTTCTGGGTATAGTAATCTGGGCTGGCACCCGTGGTCTCTTAGGGCTTATAGGATGTCTGCCCTGGTCCTTCTGTCTTTTAAAGTTTCTGAGGAGAAGTCAGGTGTAATTCTGATGGGTCTGCCATTATACATTACTTGCCCTTTTTCTCTTACAGCTTTTAATATTCTTTCTTTGTTCTGTACATTTGGAGTTTCAATTATTATGTTGCAAGAGGAATTTCTTTTCTGGGTCTAATCTATTTGGTGTTCTGGATGCCTCTTGGAATTTTACCAGCATTTCTTTCTTTAGGTTGGGAAATTTTCTTCTATGATTTTGTTGAAAATGTTTCCTGGACCTTGGAGTTGGGAGTCTTCTCTTTCATCTATGCCTGTAACTCTTAGGTTCCATGTTTCCATTGATTCCTTGATTTCTTGGATATTGTGGGTGAGGAATTTTTTTAGATTTCTCATTTTCTTTGGTTGTTGTACTGATTTCTTCAATCAAGTCTTCCATGGCTGAGATTCTGTCTTCCATCTCTTGTGTCCTATTTGTGATGCTCATGTCTGCAGTTCCAGTTATCTTTCCTTGGTTTTCCACCTCCAGGATTGTCTCTGCTCATGCTTTCTTTATTCCTTCCATTTCCAATTTCAGGTCTTGAACTGTTTTATACATTTCCTGTTCCAATTTCGTTGTCTTTGCCTGCAAATCTTTCATAGCCTTATCTCTTTCCCACTCTTTAACTGAGTTAACTTGGAGATCTCTAATGTAATTCTCCATTGCTTTCATTTGTAGAATTGTGATTTCTTTAAATTCTTTCAGGGATTTATTTTCTCCTTTTAAGGCCTCTATCATTTGCATAAGTATGTATTTGTCATTATTTTCTTGTGTTTCAGCTTTTTGGGATGGTCAGGGGTTGCTGTGCTAGGATAGTTGGGTTCTGGTGGTGCCATATTGCCCTGGTTTTGTTGTTTGTGTTCCTTCATTGGCCTTTAGCCATCTGATTGTCCTGGGCCTTGATTGCCTTTATTTTTCAAAGGTGAGAATTTGCACAAATTCAGATTAAACTGAAGTTTAAGGCAAATGGACATTCCATTAGGAGGCGAATGACAAAAAAAAAAAAAAAATCCAGGGAGGTCTTCAAAGCTCACACCAAAACATGCTGCTGCTTCCAAGACCTGGCAGGAAGAGAGGTTCCTCTGTGTCATCAATTAAATTTTTTTAAATAAATTGAATAAATATTAAAAACTAGACTCAGACTGTGGAATGTATGTTTTACAAAACGTAACAATATAGTAAGATTATTCTGATATGAGTTTTCAAATCCTCTGAAGTGACTAATACACCACAATATACCATGCCATGTAGGCATGCCATGGTATAAACTTGGCATTTTTATTCTTTAAAACCTGTGACAAGGGACTGGAGAGATGGCTCAAAGAGGAAAGTCCTTACTACAAAAGCATGAAGATCGACATTTGGAGCCACAGCACCCACATAAAACATTGAGTGTAGAGGCCTGTGTTTGTAATCCCAGTGCCTGGAAGGAGGAGACAACTAAGTTGAAATATTGAGAACTTATCTCAGAAAGTAAGGTGTAGAGTAGTGAGGGAAGATTTTCACTGCTGACCCCTGTCCTCTGTATGACCTCTGTGTGTGGATACAAATGTATGTCAGTTCACAGACATGTATGCATGCAGATACAAACACAAATACATACCTGTACTACACATGCATCCAAAACTGCATGTACTAAATGCTGTAACACATGAAGAAATACTATGCTTGTGTATTGACTACATCATTTTTTCTCATGCATGGCTGGTCACCTCTCCTATACCTTATCTGGAAACACTGGCTTTTACAACATTTTTGGAGGGTAAGGGAATGGTCCTACTATCTAGTAGACAGAGGCTAGGGATGTAGCTTGGTATCTCACATGCACAGGACAACTCCTTACCCAGAAAGTAATTATACCATGAAAACATAAGTAACAAATGAAGCCAAGGTGTGGCAATATTAAAGCTGGTGGAGCTATGCTTGTTATTTATCAAAAGTATGCATATATTTAGTCAGATTCATATTCTTCCTCCTTTGTTCCCCAATGCAGAAGTTATTCTTGTCTAACTGAAAGCTATCACCCAGAGAGATCCTATATCTAGTTTCCAGATGGAATATCTGAAGGGATGTAGGATCCACAAAGCTTTTATCAGCAAATCATATTTCCCTATTCCCTTTGCCTTCTCTAGAAACTAGGCATCCATTTTTCAGACTGCTGCTCTCCCAGACATACCTTAACATGTTAAAAATAATTCCCAAGTCTAGAAAGATGACTCAGTTGGTAAAGTGTTTCCTTAAAAGCATAAATACCTGAGTTCATATCCCTAGTTCCCACATAAAATAATCAGGCATGGGGGGCTGGAGAGATGGCTCAACGGTTAAGAACACTGGCTTCTTTTCCAAAGGACCCAGGTTCGAATCCCAGCACCCATATGGCAGTTAACAGCTGTCTGTAATTGCCAGGCATTGTGGTGCACACCTTTAATCCCAGCACTCGGGAGGTAGAGGCAGGGGAATCTCTGTGAGTTCAGGGCCAGCCTGGTCTACAAAGTGAGTCCAGGACAGTCAAGGATACACAGAGAAACACTGTCTCAGAAAAAAAATCATGCATGGTGGTACATGTCAGTAATTCCACATCTGGGAAATAGGAGGCCAAGAAAGGGAGGACCCTGGAAGTTCATTGGCTTGCTAGCTTAATCTGTATGGGGATGTTCTAGGCTAGTAAGAGATCCAGCCTCAAACAAAAGGTATAAGGCTGTCATCACACATATCTACACCAAATACACACACACACACACACACACACACACACATTTTGCTAGAATTTTGTGTTATATTAGGAAGATGGACAGTGAAAGAGATTTTCATTGAATACAGAGTCCTGGAGACATGACTTTAGAACAGCGGTTCTCAATCTGTGGGTTACAACCCCTTTGGGGATTGGATGACCCTTTCACAGGGGTCACCTAAGACCCTCTGTATATCAGATACTCACATTATGATTTATAACAGTAGCAAAATTACAGTTATGAAGTAGCAACAAAAATAATTTTATGGTTGGAGGTCACCATGAGGAACTGTATTGAGTGGTGGCAGCATTAGGAAGGTTGAGAACCACTGATTTAGAAGGACGGTGTGTCATAGCAGTGCCCAAGGGCACTCAGGTGACATGGTCTGATGTTGCTACTTCTTGAGCCCCCAGTTCCTTGTTGTGGTGGTGCCAATGCTGCCACCAAGCTCCTATCTTTTTATAGGCCCTATTCCTGAAGGCCACTCCTACCATCCTTCCCATGATTGTAATGGCTGTTAATTCCCTGTGCTAAAGTTCTTTTGATTGTGGGAGATGGTCCTCCTCCTGAAACAGATCCTGTATCAGATCCTGACAGGCAGCACCTGTGTTCATTGAGAACAGAACTGGATCAGTGAAAGGCTCATAGGCTGGGTAGTGGGGGTCATGGGTATGTGGTTCCTGTACATGTGACAGGGAAATATTTCTTAAATAGAATACCCAGTGTAGGTAGCGTAAAGATAGCACATAAATTCAATTACAGGTCCCAAGAGTGAGCTCAGTGGGGAAAGTCACCTAGCCTGACAACCTGAGTCCAATCCTTAAGACCCACACAGTGTAAGGAAAGAACCAAGTTCCACAAGTTGTCCTCTGCCCTCCATTTATGAGCCATGACAGACACGCATGTATACATACATAAATCAATTAATTTATTTAATTTAGCTATGACAAATTTTAAGACATCTACTCAATAGACATCAGTAGATTGTCCAGAGTCCAGTGGATGGACACACAGCCATGTACATATATATAAGCAGAATTAAATGGACTTGGTTTATCACTTAAAAAGTGGAAGAGGGGCTCAGCAATTTGGCACACTTGCTGCTCTTCCAGAGGATCCAAGTTCAGTTCCCTATACCCACATTGAGTGGCCCACATTTACCTATAACTCCAGGTTCAGGGAATCTAACATCGTCTGACCTCAGAGGGCACCAAGCATTCACAGGAGATGCACACATTCATACACATAACTAAAAAATAAAAATAAATCTTTTTTTAATAGGGCTTAAAGTTGGTATGTAGACATGAGAGGGTGATCCAGGGGATGTTTGAGGTGGAAAATGAAAATAGAGTATCATCATATTTCATTGTATACATGTATGAAATTCTTAATGGATTTTTAAAAATCTACACAAGGCATTATGAACTACAGTCAAAGACAAGTCACATCCTGGGAGGGCATTGCAAATTCTTGAAAAAAAAATAGTAAAAAGCTACTATAAATTAATAAGGAAAAGATAAATAACCCAAGAGAAAAAAAACATACACAAACGCTGTGAAAACACATCACACAGAGGAGGAAACCCAGAGGAAAAATAAACATGAAAAACTATCGACTTTATGAATAGTCAGGAGAACAGACAATCTACCAGTGAAATGTTGTTTTACATCCACCCAACTGGCAATGAACTTGAAGACAGACAAGGCTCAGTGCCAGCAGCGACACAGATATATGGAGGCTGCATTCTCTGCCAGTCGGCAGGGCACTCAAGCATATCCTCTTGGAGAAAACTTTGACAGCAATTGGTAGAAGAGAAATATCCACCTCTAGGTGTCTGTCCTAAAATCCCTCATACATGAACACAGAAGACTTCCATGGGAAGATACGTGATAGTGCTGTCAGCAGTTATGAGAACTTTCTAACATCTATCTTTTGCAACCCACATACAGCCATAAACTGATAGCGTATTCCTACCATGGGCAGTTCACATAAATGAAGAGACACTCCAGGCACCAGAGTGAACAGGAACAGAAACAAAAAGATTTGCTTGTGATTGTTAATATTGACTCTCAAGTAGACAGGATCTAGGATTACCAAAGAGACAAGTTTTGGTTAACTTTAACTGCCAACTTAACACAGCTCAGAGTCACCTGAGAAAAGACTCTCAGTTGTGAGATCACCTAGATCATATTGGCCTGTGGACATGTCTTGGTGGATTGTCTAGATTGGGTTAATTAATGATGGGAAGACCCACATTAACTGTGGATGGCACCATTCCATGTGCTGGGGTCCTGGACTGAATAAAAGAAAAGGAGACCTGAGCATCAGCATCCCTCTCTCTCTCTGCTTCCTGACTGGCCACACATGAGCAGCTGCCTCGCACTCCTGTTGTCATGCTTTTCCCACCATGACAGACTGTGAGCCCTCACACTACGAGCCAGAATACACCCTTCTTCCTTGAGCTGCTTTTTGTCAGATATTTTGTCACATCAATGAGCCATGGTAATTCAATGATGTTGAAGAAAAGGATAGTTATACCATGATAATAAGAGTATAAACTATATATAGTATAAATTGTAATATATGTGTACATTGTTGTTACATATAGCAAGTATATAAATGGTGGCTTGTATTTATGTAAACATTTAATTTGGATTAAATTAATTATAACATTTAATTTTAAGCCTTCTTCAATATAAACACAATTTTATATAATTGTCAAATGCAACTCACATTTATGTGAAATATAAAGTTTAACTCACACATGATGAACAAATTTCTTTTAAGTTTGTATTTTATGTGTATATTAATACATAATAAATGTGAAATACATACACAACACTAACAAGATACCACAGTACTTGCCTTTGAGAAAAGTTTGAAACAGGGAAGCATACAAAAAGAGCTCTATGTTTTCTTTTAAAACATTTTTTGAGATTTTTGAGATAGTATCTCAGGTATCCCAGAATAGCTTTGAATTTTTGATCCTTCTGCTTCTGCCTCTCTAGTGCTAGGATTACAGATGCATGCTACCATACCCATATGTGGTTTTGGGCAGGTGTGTTGGGATGGTGCACATGTGTGTTTGTGAATATGGAGGCTAGAGGTCCACCTTGAGTGTCTTCCTCAATCACACTCTGTAAACCGTATTTTCTGAGACAGAGATCCTTTGAGCTTACAAGTTCAAGACAAGCCTGACAACATAGTAAGATCATGTCTCAAAAACAAAAAAATCATCATCATCATCATCATCTAGGCAGAAGGTAAACAGGTATAATTTAGTAATGTTTTATTTCTTACATTTTTACAAAATGGACATATATAATGCCTATAGGTTTCATCCTTTGAGAGAAGTGAGGGCAGGGTGACCTGTTTGTACCTTGCTGTCTGGTGGGGGGCTAGACAAAGGAAGAGAGAAGTGAGTGCTTGGGGCAGTGCACTATGGGTCTGGTTGGTGAGGGAGGGAAGGCTTTCAGAGCATCCTCACACACGGGTGACTCTGGCTCCTTGGAGAGTGGAAGAGGTCAAAGCAAGTGCCACAGGAGGACCTTCCTAGACAATAAGAGATAATCCGAAATCCATATCAATTTAGCTTAGGAAACTGTATCTGTGCCCTCACTTTAAGGCAGAGGTTTCCGATATTCTTAGAAGTCACACTGCTGTCAAAGTCCCAAACTGAGAACTGACTGAGAAAGTGGTATTTAGCTGCACGATGTTCGACCCCCTCATCCAGAAAGCCCTAGATTGGGCTCCAGAGACAAGTTACATCTCTCAGGCAGAAACAGACTAAGGTCCTTCAACACCTCATTCAAAGACCCCCAAGGAGGTTACTTTCCATTCTAAGTGGCTGCTTTCCACATCTGTGAAATCAAGACAAAGGACACAGTAACAACTTGATTCTCTCTAAAACAGGGGAATACCTGCACATGGAAGTGGGAGCACACCCAGCTTGCATGCACACACATACAAGGATCTCTGCAGACCAGCTGCCTTCCTGGTTGAGAAAATCATGTTAGGAACTGTCCCTAAGGTTCTTTCTAATAATACAGTTAATGATGTAAAAAGGACTGGGGTGATGGCTCAGTCAAAGTGAAAGTATGGAGCCTGTTTGCCTCCCAAGCATCTATGTTAAGGAAAAAAAATTAAAAACCAAGTGTTGTAGTATGAATCTATAACCTCAACACTACAGAGGGCAGAGACAAGCTGAGACTTGCTGGCCAGCTAGTGTAGTTGAATAGGTGAGCTCCAGGTTCAGTGACAGAGAACCTTAACCTAAAATATAAGGTGGAAAAGCAATTGAGAAGGACACTCAACACTGACCTCGGTCTCTCGACAAACACACACACACACACACACACACACACACACATCAAGAAGAAGAAGAAGAAGAAGAAGAAGAAGAAGAAGAAGAAGAAGAAGAAGAAGAAGAAGAAAAAGAAGGACAGTAAGAGCTAGTAGTGAAGAGAATTTGAATAAATTCACCTACCCTAACTGTCTATAGAGGAAAGGGTAGGCTTGGTTAAGCACAATTATATAGACACATTAGTCCTTTCAAGCCTTCAGCCTCAAGTTTTTAAATTACCCTCTGCCTCAATTCCCTCTTTTGTAGATATAATTTAATATCACCTTCCTCATGGGAGCACAACTCTGTAATTACTGTGCCAGTTCAGCATGTGTAAGGACCTGGGTGCTGTCCTCAGAGCTTCACATATATACAGATGAATAGATAGATCATAGGTAGATATAAATAATAGATAAATACTATATAAATGATAGATAGATGATAGATAGATAGATAGATAGATAGATAGATAGATAGATAAACAGACAGACAGATAGGTACATGATAGATAATAGTTAGATAGGTGATAGTTAGAGGTGAGCGAGAGAGAGAGAGGACTGTGTTGTTGGCAGCATGTATGTGTTTAAGTTAAGTCTGTATTTGGGTATTACTGTCTGTATGCTTATGCCTGTATTACAGGTGTTTATGTGTATATATATTGGCATCCATTTCTCCAACAGCTCTTAAATCTACCCAAGAGTACCCAAGGAAAAAAACTAATAATTAGATTTATCATGCAAAGTTTTCCAGCTGCCTGTCTGACTCTAGGCAAGTGAGTGCCTGGCATCGTTTTCAGTTTTTACAGGAACAGCAGTTTCAATAGCCCCACTGCGACAGCACCAGGGTGGGTCTCTGTCAGTGTGCTGGCTGCTGTTGAAAATGTCTGGTTCTATGCTGTTATGCTTATAAGATGCTTCTGTGCGTGTGTTTGGAGGCTGAAATACCTCAAGTGGCAAATCCATCCACTATGCTCAGTTTCTGTGTCATTACAGGCTTTCAGTATACACCGTAGGGGTTAGGCTCTTCACTTCCCTGCGTCCTAGAGTGCACTGGACCTCTGTCCACTTTTAGCCTGAACCTGTGACACCTTTGATATTGCTGACTCTAGTTTTATTTGCTGGGGTTTCCATGGTTTGTGTTTTAGGGGGGAGGGATGGATGTCTGAAAGGAACAGTATGGGCTCAGGATCCCAAGACCAATTTTTCAGCACAAAGGAAATTTATTTGTCCCAGAGGGACAGAGGGCAGGGAATAAGAGACAAACACAGGAGATAGAGAATGAGGGGAAAGGATTCGGGAACAAGGGAGAGGGGAGAGGGGTATTTGGCCCAGAGTGGGATAAAGGACTGCCTCTGGATACAGAGGAGACAGTGGTAGCCCATAGGCAAATTTTGGTTTCTAAAGGTACAAGGGAGGTACTGGAGAGATAGCTCAGACGTTAAGAGCACTGGCTGCTCTTCCAGAGGTCCTGAGTTCAATTCCAAACAACCACAAGATGGCTCATAACCATCTATAATGAGATCTGGTGCTCTCTTCTGGCTTGCAGGCATACATGCAGAGAAAACACTGTATACATAATAAATAAATAAATCTGTTAAAAAAAAAAAGGTACAAGGGGAAACTGTGTTAGGATGAGGTGTTTAATTTTAATTGGGCATGTTAATTAGGTGAGCAAAAGGGGCTTTGATTGCTGAACTTCAATACTTTGAAAGCTGGGCCTTGGTAGTCAGTCTCAGAAGGTAGTGGTCAAGTAAGGGAATAGACCTTGGTGGCTAGCTCAGGAATGTAATCTAATGGCTTTTAGCAGGGCAAAGGAAATGAGGGAGAAAAGAAAGGCCTGCCAGAGCCATGTTCACCACTCTCAAGCTGGCCAGAATCCCTTCAGTGTTTCTGTGGAAAGCAGAGAATGTATCTTTCTAGGTTGCTCTCCACCTCTTTTTTTTTTTTTTCTTGTTTTCATAATATTTTTATTGATTCCTTGTATTTCACATTTAGTTCCCTTTTTTTCTTTTTTTTTCCTTTATTTTTTATTTCTTCAAGTTACATCTCAATCGCAATCCCCTCCCTATTCCCCCTCCAGTCCCACCCTCCCACCCTCAACCCCCCATCCTCTTCCCTTTTTTTTTCCTTTAAGTTTAAGGTATATCTTATTTCCTCCTACTGTTTCTCCTTTCAGTCCCAACAAATGACTCTTTCTCTTATAATAATAAATACAATACAGCACAACAGAGGTAATTAGGCCACAGTTATGAGGGTTATATGGCTTAACGTACATTCCCAATGACCAGTCCATATGTATTTGGTAACTGACTTTAACATTCTACTATGTAAACATCTCCATGAGTTTAAAGTTCTATATCTGACTCAACATTCATACTAATTGCAACACAATTTGAAAAGTATCTTCTTAGATCTATAACACTCTCTTGACTCCTAAACAACTCAAAATTTAATTATGAGACTTTGACTATCTGTTCTTCAATCACCTCAGAGACCTGAGAGGGATAAATATATCTGATTTTATAGGAAGTACAGGGTCTTCAGCTTCCCAAACTAAGAAATGACATACCAGTGGCTGCCTAGACAGTTCCCATTTTCTCTCCATACATTACAGCATCGCTCTTCAGTCATTTGGCCCCGCTTCTCTGACAGACATTGATTGTAGCCCAGGGGCTATGAAGGACTTACCTACCCTGTCTTGGCAGAGCTAGGCTGTCGACTTACCTGCTTCCAGGTTTTGTCCTTTTTGGACAGCATTCTGTCTACAGTTGGAGCAAGGGGCTTTTCCTACCAAGAGATAGGCTTGCAACTAATTCAATCATCTCCCACTGGAGATTCTTCGATGCTCATCTTCTACTTGGAAGAGAATAGGGGGTGCTGTCAGGAGTTGATATGTCTTGATATAAAAAATCTAAAGTTACGAAAACATCTTTGAATGCCATATTCTGCAGATCTCTTGAGGTTTTTGAAGAGGCCCTATCTATCTCTTATATTAGGGTAAGCAGACGTTGCTTGTCTCTTAGCAGGTTTATTTCTGATTAGCTTAGCAAGTAACTATAATAGGCTGTCATAGTACCTAACAGAATGACTGGCTTGCATAACCATTAGTTTGCATTTCTTAATTATCCTAAACAGTTCATGACAGTTAGTAGTAAAAGGCCGAAACATCACATTTCATTTTTTTTTCTTTACCTCCTAACCCTTCCATCCAATTTCTCTGGGGTGGGGTGTCCTTATATAACAGTCCCTCATCTCAGTTGAGAGGTCGTATGAGGGCCAAGAGCCTCTTCATTCATTGGGGATCTATGAAGCAGTACCATCAGTGAAAAGTGTCTCGTTGCCCGAGAGAGAGAACTACTAAACAAACAAACCAATAAGAAGACAATAGATAAAAAGACTAAAAAATAGAAAAAAATATAACTAATATATAAAAAATAAATAAAGAATAAGAATTAAAAATAAGAAGTCTATGTCCAAGTTCCCTTTGGTGTGTTAGTTGTAGTATTGATACCTTCTACTATATAGCTAAAATCCTACTATAAGTGAATAAATGCCATATGTGTCCTTCTGAGTCTGGGTGAGCTCACTCAGGATGAGCTTTTTTAGTTCCATCCATTTGGCTGCAAATTGCATAATTTCATTGTTTCTGATACCTGAATAATATATTCCATTGTGTAGATGTACCACAGTTTTTTAACCCATTCTTTGGTTGAGGGACATCTGGGTTGTTTCCAGTTTCTAGCTATTGCAAATAAGGCTGCTATAAGCATAGATGAGGAAACTTCCTTATGATTCCATGAAGAGGCATCTGGGTGTATACCCAGAAGTGGTATGGCTGGGTCCTGAGGCAGAGCTATTCCAAGTTTTCTAAGATATCGCCAAACTGACCTCCATAGTGGTTGCACAAGCCTGCACTCCCACCAACAATGGAGTAGGGTACCCCTTTCTCCACACACACGCCAGCATGTGCTGTCATTTGAGTTTTTGATCCTAGCCATTCTGACAGGTGTGAGATGGAATCTCAGAGTCGTCTTGAGTTGCATTTCTCTGATGATTAAGGATGTTGAGCCTTTCTTCAAGTGTCTCTCAGCCATTAGGGATTCCTCCTTTGTGAATTCTCTATTTAGCTCTGTCCCCCATTTTTTGAATGGATTATTTGGTTTCTTGGCATTTAATTTCTTGAGTTCTTTGTAGATTTTGGATATTAGCCCTCTGTCAGATGTGGGGTTGGTGAAGATTTTCTCCCAGTCTGTAGGCTGCTGTTTTGTTCGAATGACAGTGTCCTTTGCCTTACAGAAGCTTTTCAGTTTCAGGAGGTCCCATTTATTGATTGTTGATCTCAAGTCCTGAGCTGTTGGTGTTCTGTTCAGGAAGTTGTCACCTGTGCCAATTAGTTCGAGGGTTTCTCCCACTTTTTCTTCTAGTACATTTAGTGTGACCGGCCTTATGTTAAGGTCTTTGATCCACTTGGACTTAAGTTTTGTACAAGGTGATTAGTATGGGTCTAATTTCATTCTTTTACAAATGGACATCCAGTTGGACCAGCACCGTTTGTTGAAGATGCTGTCCTTCTTCCATTGTGCCGTTTTGGCTTCTTTGTCAAAAATTAGGTGGCCGTAAGTGTGTGGGTCTATTTCTGGATCTTCAATTCGATTCCATTGATCTACTGGTCTGTTTCTATACCAATACCATGCTGTTTTTACAACTATTGCTTTGTAGTACAGCTTGAAATCTGGGATGGTAATACCTCCAGATGTTTTTTTATTGTACAGGATTGATTTAGCTATTCTGGGCTTTTTGTTGGATCCTACTTTAAAAATCTATACTCCACCAAATTTGAAAACTTAAGTGAAATGGACAATTTTCTTGATAGATTTCACCTACCAAAGCTAAATCAAGATCAGATAAACAGATTAAACAGCCCTATAACCCCTAAGGAAATAGAAACAGTCATTAAAAATCTCCCAACCAAAAAAAGCCCAGGGCCAGATGGCTTTAGCACGGAATTCTACCGGACCTTCAAAGAGGAGCTAACACCAATACTTTTCAAACTCTTTCACCAAATAGAATCTGAAAGAACATTGCCAAACTCATTCTACGAGGCCACAATCACCCTGATTCCTAAACCACACAAAGACCCAACAAAGAAAGAGAACTTCAGACCAATCTCCCTCATGAACATAGATGTAAAAATACTTAATAAAATAATAGCAAACCGAATTCAAGAACACATCAAAAGTATCATACACCATGATCAAGTAGGCTTCATCCCAGAGATGCAGGGATGGTTCAACATACGAAAATCTATCAACGTCATTCACCATATAAACAAGGTGAAAGAAAAAAACCACATGATAATCTCGCTAGATGCAGAAAAAGCATTCGACAAAATTCAACACCCCTTCATGCTAAAAGTTCTGGAGAGAACGGGCATACAAGGGCCGTACCTAGAAATAATAAAGGCAATATACAGCAGGCCAGTGGCCAACATCAAAATAAATGGTGAGAAACTTGAAGCATTTCCTCTAAACTCAGGGACAAGACAAGGATGTCCACTTTCACCATATCTCTTCAATATAGTACTTGAAGTTCTTGCTAGAGCAATAAGACAACTAAAGGATATCAAGGGGATAAACATCGGAAACGAAGAAGCCAAATTATCCCTATTTGCAGATGATATGATAGTATACATAAGCGACCCCAAAAATTCCACCAGAGAACTCTTACAGCTGATAAACACCTTCAGCAAAGTGGCTGGATACAAAATTAATTCAGAAAAATCAGAAGCCCTTCTTTATACAACAAACAAATGGGCTGAGAAAGAAATAAGGGAAACAACCCCCTTCACAATAGCCACCAACAACATAAAATACCTGGGGGTAACTCTAACCAAGCAAGTAAAGGACCTGTACAACAAGAACTTCAAGCCCTTGAAGAAAGAAATGGAAGAGGCCTTTAGAAGATGGAAAGATCTCCCATGCTCATGGATAGGTAGGATCAACATAATAAAAATGGCCATCCTACCAAAAGCAATATATAGATTCAATGCAATTCCTATCAAAACACCAACACAATTTTTTATAGACTTGGAAAGAGCTAGTCTCAATTTCATATGGAACAACAAAAAGCTCTCCACCTCTTAAAACAAACAGATAGAGAATAAAGAAAGCTAGAGCGGAGCCGAAGCAGCCTGAGCTCATCTGAGAGCTGCCTCCTTTCCTGTGTGTGCTGCCTGACACTTCTTACTAGAGACCACATACCCTAAGGAGTGGAAGAGTCACCTCATGCTCCAACAGGACTGAGTTCCCAAGCCTGGACTTGGAGATTAGAGTGTGACATGGCTCACCTGATGACAATCCAGGTGTTGCTCCTGCTGATGTGGATGTCCCGATGTGCCCAGGCCAGAACTACTCAGGCCAGGGACTGAACTTCTCAATGTCTGCATGGATGCCAAACACCACAAAGAAAATTCAGGTCCCTAGGACAAGTTATATGGCCAGTGCAGCCCTTGGAAGAAGAATTCCTGCTGTTCCACGAACACAACCCATGAGGCTCATAAGGACATTTCCTACTTCTACCGATTCAACTGGAACCACTGTGGAAATATGACATCGGAATGCAAACGACACTTTATCCAAGACATCTGCCTCTATGAGTGCTCCCCTAACTTGGGACCCTGGATCCAGCAGGTGGACCAGAGCTGGCACAAAGAGCAAGTTCTTGATGTCCCCCTTTGCAAAGAGGACTGTCAGCAGTGGTGGGAGGATTGCCACACCTCTTTTACCTCTAAGAGCAACTGGCACAAGGGCTGGAACTGGACCTCGGGGTATAACCAGTGCCCCGTGGGAGCCTCCTGCCATCCCTTCAACTTCTACTTCCCTACACCTGCTGCTCTGTGTGAGGAAATCTGGAGTCACTCCTACAAGCTCAGCAACTACAGCAGAGGGAGTGGCCGCTGCATCCAGATGTGGTTCGACCCAGCCCAAGGCAACCCCAATGAGGAGGTGGCCAGGTTCTATGCTGAGGCCATGAGTGGAGCTGGGCTTCATGGAGGCTGGCCACTAGTGTGCAGCCTGTCCTTAATGCTGCTCTGGGTGTTCAGCTGAGGTCCTTTTACCTTCTCATGCCTGGAGCTCCCTACCTGGCTTAGCCTCCCAGCTCCCAACCTCCTTTTGGTGGGGCCCTGACAGCCTGTTTAAATAAACTAGACATTACACATGTGTCTTATGAAAACAAACAAACAAATTTTATTGCTAAAAGAAGAAAACCAGAATGAAATATAATGCTCAACAAAAGATAAACACAGAACAGAGGTCTGGGGTGTCTTGGGGATAGAGCATGTACTTAGTTGGAGGCAGCACCTGGTTCTATCTCCAGCATGTTCAGAGGTTGAACATATGGCCCCAGCCAAAACCTCAACACTAGGGAAGTTGAGCCAAAAGGTGAGCCCAGGTGAGTTTGAAGCCAGTTTGGGCATCACTGACTTCAAGGCATTCCCTTAGTTCCCTTGGGACAACCATGGATAAAAGTTAGCAACCTGAGAGTGTCAGAGCTCCAGTTTATTTTTTGAGACAGGGTCTGAGTGTAGATTGATTTGGTCATCTGACCCCTATCAAGTCCCAGGAATCCTCGAGTCTCCACCTCCCTAGTGCTGGGATTACACATGTACACTACCTTGTCTAGCTTTTTAGTTAGGTACTGGGGATGCAATCTTAGATACTCATGTTTATGCTGCAAACACTGTGCTGACTGTGTTTTCAGTTTTTATAAGCATAAACTTCTACCCTGAAGTTGACCTGTGTACTCAATGTAACTTGAAGTATTTTAAATATAATTCAGCTTCATATTTTTTATTCCTATGCTTAAGATTAGATGAATAATTGATTTTTGTGTTCCCCATCTTTCAGAAGAGATGGCTTAACAGTTAAGACAGAAGACCTTGAAAAGGAGCCATGTGTTTTCCAGAACCTACCCAAAACTGTCCATAACTCCATTTCCAGGAGATCTAACACCCTGTTCTGGCCTCCGCAGGCACCAGCATATACCTGTGTACAGAAATGCATTTAGGCAAACATTCATACACATAAAATAAAAAAAATAGATAAAAACTGAGTTGATTCTAACTAACCAGTCTTCAATCTACAAGCTCAGATATGTTGTCATACTTTATCCTACTTCCTGGACCCCTTGTGTGTATTTAGAAGGGAGCTGTTGTCTTCTGGTATGCCAAGTTCCCTGGGAATCCCTGAATCTTTAGGTGGTATTCCCTATTGAGCCTCTGTGCTCTCCTACCCTCTGGATCTTGCTCCTGCTAGGAGAACTACCAGGAAAAGATATCTCTGCCCTTTTCTCCCACAAGCCTATCTCAGGTATGTCTTGCTCTCACCCCAAAATCTGTCCTAACTGATCATCTTTTCGTTTCTTATCTCCACCCTCTCTGCATGATTTCTATGAACTGGGGATGTCTCTTTTTTTTTTTTTTTTTTACTTTTGAATTAACAGAGAAAAGCAACTGATTGGCAATCTAGACACAGCATTCCACCATAAATGTTGCAAGAATTATTCACAGCTCTGCCTTGTGCAAGGTGTGAGAGGAAATGGAAGAGAAGAGATAGCCATATAATTAATGCTTTCACCAAATGTGTTATTTGAGTTCCTCTTGTAGACATGACAGGCAGTGAAGATTTAGAGATATATAAGATTCCACTCTTGCAGTAAGTAGGAGAAGACTACCAGAAAATCAAATAGTTAGCATGCAGTGTTATCAATATGGTAAAGAGAGACTGGTCAGTTGTATTGTTGCATAGATACTTCTTCCAAATTGAAACAGTCTGCTAAGACTCAGGAAATAAACACAACTTTAAATTATGAGGAAGCTCCTGAAACTTATAAAAGTCACAAGACCCTGCCCTAAGGTTATACGAGCAGTAATGATTGCTGAGGAGAAGAGACTCTTGGACATGCTGAGCTGATGCAACTCATAGCAGGAGCTCCAGGGATTTAGCTTTCCTGCATCATCACCTCACACTACATGGGCCTTTTGGTAATGGTACTGTCTTTGAGATACCCAGGCTTCTATAATAATAATAATAGTAGTAGTAGTAGTAGTAGTAGTAGTAGTAGTAGTAGTAGTAGTAGTAATAGTAAAATAAATAAAAACTTCACTCACATTCCTGTAAATAACTCCAATAAACTCATTGGTACACTAACCTAGACTTGTGTAGACTCATTTCTTTGGTCTGCCATCAGTGCCCTATCTGGGTGACAAGGTGTTTGTGTCTCCTCAGGACTCATAGGACATTTATGAACAGAGGATATCAAGGAGAAGAAATGTGATTCCTGATAGGTAAAGATGGTAAGAAAAAAAAAGTAATTCAGGAAAAACTGTATTGCATTAATTAGTCTATTTTCTGATGTACATAACAAAATATCACAAACTGGGTAAGTTATGAAGAAAAGAGTTTTGTTTGGTTTGTTGTTCTGATCCAAGACTACGGGCTCCTGTATGGTTGAGCTTCAGGATGACAGAGTCCCAAGCCATTGCAGCACATAGAAACCAAAATATGCCCTCCTTCTTTTTATATGGTTACCAAGATTCAGTTATGGAGGCACATCCCAGATAACTTTATGCACCTTTGTCACCTCCTAAAGGTCCCACTTCTACACACCACAGTTGGGGTAATTCTGCACCCTCTTAATTCCACACATTAGAGATCTCCAAAGTGAGTTTTGGAGAGGGCAGATGGCAGCTAACACATAACAGATGCTAAGGGCCCCCCAAGAGTCCCTTCCCTCTCTTCCTAGCAGACAACACCAGCCACATTCACAGACTCTCACTGGCATTTCCCTGTTAGTGTTGCTACTTAAGCAAGTCCCCAGAATAAAATAAATACTTAGTGAATCTAAGGTTTCCATTATCAGGAAAGAGAACACATTAGCGTACAAATAGACTCAGTGGATTTGTTTATGATCAATTATTAACATGATCTCTTTCAGCAGGTAGAGTGTAGAAATCTTAAAGAAAACTGTTTCCTAATTGAAAATAGAGGGAAGACATGAGAATGGGCACTCTCTTAGGCTTGCTTCTCTGGGGCTTGAGATCAGGATTCAGGTCCCAGTAATTGTAGGAAGCATGTTCTCAGGAATGGAGCTTGGGGAAGGGAGTAGGATCTTGATGGAAAGCCGCTGGCAGCTTCAGTTTATGCTGGAATTAGTCCTATTTGGAAGCATGAAGCTGAGTAACTATGAAGATGGCAAAACGCTCACTACACAAGCATAAGGACATGAGTTCAAGCCCCAGAATGTATGGTTCATGCCAGTAATCCCTGCACTGGGGAATAGGCAGAGGAAGACCCTGGGGACTTGCTGGCCATCCAGTATAATTGGTAAGCTCCAGGCTTAGTGAAAGGCCCTGTCTCAAAGACAGGATGAAGAGAGATCAAGAACACACAAAGACTCTCTCTCTCTCTCTCTCTCTCTCTCTCTCTCTCTCTCTCTCTCTCTC
>CAJQZJ010032114.1:4784683-4799925 GCA_907164525.1 Lophiomys imhausi
CTCTCTCTCTCTCTCTCTCTCTCTCTCTCTCTCTCTCTCTCTCTCTCACACACACACACACACACACACACACACACACACACGATAGTATAGATAGAACTTTCCCATAATCAGGAGCCTAGGACTGAGGGGGAAGTGGGTGGTTATCAACAGGACATAAGTACAGATGGGTAGCCATAGCCCCTGAAATCCAGGGACCAGCATGGAGCCTGAGGTCATTCAGGAGAGTTCCAGGGAGGCAATGGGTTTGATGTTTGGAAGTTAAAATAAAAAAGGGCTAAGGATGAGCTCAGTTGATAGAATGTTTGCCTCACATGCACAAGCTCTGAGTTTCACTCCACCACTGCATAAACTGGGTGCAGTAGTGCCCACTTATAATCACAGCACTTGGAAGACAGAAGTAGGAGGATCAGAAGTTCAAGGCCAACCTTTACTGGAGAGTAAATTTGAAGCCAGTCTGAATGACATGATGATACCCTGTCTTAAAAGAGGTTAGACAGAGGTAGAGGGTGAGTAAACACATTAATTGTGCTGGACACCAAGCATATAAATGCATGTTCACACATGTATGTGTGAGCAACCCTCCCATCAAACTGGAAGGTTCCTAAAGTCAGTTCCAGATAGACTCCATCTTTTCCCTCTGGCAGCCCCTTCAAGAAAGTAGACATCCCTGTTTGTTCCACAAAGCCTTAGACCTTAGCAGTGGGCAATAGGGACTCTCAGACAGTAACTTGCCTTCCTTTGATGCTTAATTGAGAACTCCAATTCCTCCAATCCAGGTTACAGTTGCCAGTGAATGGCATCTCCATTTTAATCTCCAGGGGTCTCCAGTGTCTGGAGCAGCAAACTTACATGAATGTTTCAAATATGGCAAAGTCTCACCTTCAGCTTACTACCTATGCTGGGAGACTGGCCTCAACCTTCACCTTAGGAAAAGACACAGAAACAAATGTACCAAACAACTCTTCCGAACTGTCTGGGACAAACTCCTTCTCAAAAATGAATCCCCTTAATCATTGTTTTTCATAAAGTATGTGTTACTCTTTCATTTTAAGTGTGAACTAAAACAGCCTAGAGTCACCTGAGAAGGGAGTGCTAACTCAGAGATTACCCACATCAAACTGGCCTGTAGCAATGTCTGTGGGGGATTGTCTTAATTGTCAATTAATGTAGGACTGTCCAGCCCACAGTGAGTGGAACTACTCCCTGGGCAGGTGGGCCTTGCTGTACAAGAAAGCTAGCTAAGTATGAACCTGTAATTGAGTGAGTCAACAAGCAGCATTCCTCCATGGTTTCTGCTTCAAGATCTTGATTCAGTTTCTGCCTTGATTTCCCTCAATGGTGGACTACAACCTGAAATGGTAAACCAGTCTAATAATTTCCTCCTCTAAACTGCTTTTGGTCAGTGTTTTATCACAGCAATGCAAAACAAAGTGTAACAGTATGCCTCACCCATGCCTGTTGTTTCTTCTAAAGTAAGATATTACCCAGTCCTCAATTCAAATACATTGTCAAGTTTAAAAACATGACCACACTTTCCTTTACCCATATCTCCTTTGCTTTATGTATTTTTACAACTCTGCTAGATGTTTTCTTTCTGGCTAAAGCTTCTAGACCACAAAAGTATACAAACCAGGTATCAACTAGATATAAAACTTTGGAAAAGCATAGTTATGTTTGGTTCAAGCTGTAACTAAGCTCTGAACTTATATTCCAGACAATATTAAGATAATAACCACCATCTATAGTCCAACTATGCTCTAAAGGCATGACCAAGCCTTTTGACATAGGGTTCTCAATGACAAAGTTCACACTCAAGGACCATGTAATTGACCTACAAAAAATAATCCATCAGAGAGTGTCATAGTTTACTGCTGCTGCTTCTCTTTTGTTGTTTTATTTTATGTGTGTGGGTGTTTTGTCTGTACATAGTGTGTATGTATGAATGTATGTATGTATGTATTATGTATGTATGTATGTATGTATGCATGCATGTGCATCGTGTGCATGCCTGGTGCCCACAGAAACCAGAAGAAGGTTTCAGATCTGCTAAAACTGGAGTTGTGATTTGCCATATAAGTGCTCAAAATCAAACCCAAGTCCACTGAGGACTAGCCAGTACTCTTAACCACTGACCTATCTCTTCAGCCATAGTCTTTTGTTGTATTTTTTAATATTTTATGTTGGGCTAAGGTCATAGTATAATCTAGGCCACAGCTTCCTAATAATTGAATTCATATTATCTTGTGCAGCTTTGATAGTGATGCTCTTGTTTTTGCAAATAAATACATAAATAACCTGAAGCAAGATGTTTACAGAAAAACAAATATTTACAAATAAATGATTAAGTGTGATGAGTGCATATACAGGAACAAGGATTAGCCTTGATAGTAAAGTAAATAAAGGCAATGCACCAGAGAGAAATGCAAACACTTTTATTGTTTAACAGTTTCCTCTAAAGTGAAATATTCTTCCATCCTGGAGGAAAGATTCTTAAAATTAAAGAAGTAAACAATTCAGAAGTCTCAGACATTCCCTGAAAGTCACAAGATCCAACATGTCGCTGTTTCCTCAGGGTTATATAAGCAGTTAGGACTGTTGAGGAAAGGAGGCTCCAAGCCACTGAGTTGCTTGAACATTGTGCAGAGAACTCCAGAGATGCAGCTTCTATGGTTTGTCCCTCATGCTAGGGTGGACTTTTAGTGATGCAGCTGCTTGTGAGTCACCCATGCTCCTGTAAGTAACTCCTCACCTATTCTCTTGTAAGTAACGCCAGAAATCTCACTGCTTCACCAAGTTAGACTTTGGTGAAATCATTTCTGTATTCTGTTGTCAGGTTTAGGGTAAGTGAATGTTTGTGCATGTCTCCACAGGAAAAGTTTCACATAAAACATAAAGACTTGTGCACAAACATTTACATAGCATCCCTCATAATAGCAAAAGAGTGCAGTCATTCTAAATGTCTGTCAACAGATGGATAGATAAAATGTGTTTATATGGACACAATAGAATGAGTTTACTCCTTTCCTGAGATTTCTATCGTTAGAGTCAATCTGAAGGTCAGCATCCTTTAAACTCAGTGGAAGAGAACACCTAATCCTGTTGGCAAACACAGAGTAATCGTTGTGACGTAAAATGAAATATCTTGCCTCACTGATATCCTTGATATCTTCAGCTTCCATGCTAGTCATTACTGGCACTGCTGCACTGGCTGACCTGAGTCGTCCAACCACAACATCTTGATTATCTGTCCCTTACAAACAAAATTACTGCTCATATGCCTCATAGCCAGTAATAGTTTGCAATGTCCCCCCCCCCTTCTTCTGCTCCCAACAGCATTTCTCAATGTAAATAACTAAAAACTGAATTACAAACATAAGCCAACTTTGCTTGACATAATTAGTGGATTAGACATTAGAGAAAATTCACTTAGTTTCATAGTTCATCTGTCTCCTCACTTTGAACTTCACCTTACACCAGGAAATAAAGGTTCATGGTTCATGCGGTACAAAGTGAGAGAGAGTTTTGTTACTGCAGAACAGTTATACAGCTATTGAATTGGTTTTTAAATGACTTCAAGTATTATCTTTTCCCTGATTCAATTGGTTTTACCAACGAAAATAAAATCAAGACTGGGGACATAGCTCAGTTGGTAAAGAACCTGCCAAACCAGCATGGGGACCTGAGTTCAGATTATCAGCACACACATAAAAGCCGTGCATGGCAGCGTATATCTGTGATCTCAGTGCTGGGGAAGTAGAGACGGGGCATCCCTGGATCTTGCTGGCTAGCCAGTCAATGAACTTCAGCTTCAATGAAAAACCTACCTCAAAAAGTAATGTCAGAGAATGATCAAGGAAGACACCCTATTTTGGACTCCAGCCTCTACACACACACTCATACACATACATGTACATATGAACATGTATGTAAACATATCTGTACTCCACACACAAACAAAAAAATAAATAAATCTGAGCATCTAACCCATTACACTTAAGTGAAAATACATCATTAAAATCTGAGCATTTTCTTGCTAAAGATTTTGAAAAGAATTCTTGGGAACTAAAATCACTAAGCATTTAAGTTGATCTCAGCAGGACTAGATGTCAGGTGTCTTCAAGTTTGACTCTTTTTCTTTGCTGGTTTTGTCATCTTGACAGTTCATGCAACTTTTCTATACCTATTTACATATCTCAAAAATAGACAAGGTTGTGAGAATCCCTATAACATAATTTCTCTGAAGTGCTTGGAACAGTGTCTATCACCTAGCTAAGACTCAACACAGTTGTGTCATTATTCTGCACCTACAGCTCAAATGAAAAGAATAGCCATATCCTAGTCCAACCTGGCCGATACTATATATGGTGTAACCATTAGAGGCTGTTGTTCAATAGGTTTGTTATCATATGCTTTATCCACTCAGCATCACTGTATCAGTGACTAGGAGGAAGATATGCCTAATGTGAGTCACCTCAGTATGGTCACTGCTTTGTTGTGGAGGTAAAGGAAATCTAATTAATGCCACAGTCCACAAAAGAAAGCAAGAAGAAGGGGCAGTGAAGAGGATAAAACAGGGAGGAAAGGGGGACTTCTCAATTTTCCCTATATATTTCTTACTTCTCAAATGTCTGTATTCACCTGCAGAGTGAATAAAAAAATCACCTTTGAGTTGAAATGTATTCTTCTCATCAAAAGTGGTGTTGATCACAGAGGCTCCAGAGGCCCCCAAAATAAAACTCTTGCCATTCTTCTTGGTTTCACACCAGAACCAGATAATAAGACCCTTTAGCTGAAGATACCACATATCTTAATTGCAAGATATACAGGAAGGAAAACAAGTTGGAACTGAGATGGCAACTTCTTCCTTTATAGCTAATTTTCATTGGGTGGAAGATGCTATGCAGGCTGCTGGGGAGGAAGAAGCATTAACAGCCTTACCCAGCTTTGAATCTTATAAATCAATACCAACATGCCAGGAAATATCTGCCCATTTGTGCCATAGTGGCACAATGTTGTGGGGGTAATCAACTGATCTGGCTGGATTTGAATCCCACTCACTTGGAAAGAATCCATGCATGGCTCAGTAAACCCAATCAAAAATATATGACTAGTAAAGTCTTGGGCCTTGTAAAGGAGAATTTACTACTGTTTAGTTAAGTAGTCAAACTATTTTCTAAATATCTGTGTTTACAACCATAGACAAATATTATGTTTAGCCTTTGCCATGAATAGAGGTGAATGCACAGAATCAAAGCTGTTCAAGGTGTTAAGAATGAGCAACAGTTGAATGCACAGCCCTAAACATGACATTTATACAATCTCGTCTAAGACTTAGAATATCATAGAAGAAGTAGAAATAATTTAAGGACAAGATAATAGGAAAAAGGGATGAAAAATGCTATCTTCGTGCCAAAATATCACATACTGAACTCACCACACCTGTGGTTACTTTCACTAAGCCTGCACAAACCTGGCCCTAACAACAATCAGTTAGAGATTGGGAAGGACTCATGAGACCCTCTCTTTCCCTGCTGAACTCTAGGCTACTTATGGATTCTTGGAGAAAAGGAGTCATTGTCAGCAATTGTAATTCTACTGATGACCCACCAGGCTCTGATGGGTTATTACAAAACCATGTTCACACAGAAAGCCTTGACTAAACTCAGTGGGCCACAAAACAAAAGAGTATGAACATGGGAAGGGGTTTGTGGAAGGAGGAGGTGATGGAAGAAGTGAAAGCAATTTGAGTAAATTTTATACATGTGGGAAAATGTCAAAGAAAAATTTTAATGAATTAAAATAAGGCCAAGGCAGAAAGAATGCAAGTTAAGACCAGCCTGGGCTACATAGTTACAGAGAGAGAGAGAGAGAGAGAGAGAGAGACAGACAGAGACAGATAGACACACACACATACACACACCACTACCACCACCACCACCATCATCATCAACAACAACAACAACCAACTTTGGGTAGTTTTCTTATTTTCTAAATGGCATGATAATTATTTCTGTCATACATATACATGAACATATATGTGTGTGTTCAAGTATGCATATGTATGTATTTTTCCATCTATTCTGTCTGGTTTTAACTATCACTTTGCCACAACCTAAAATCACCTGGGAAGAGAGTCTTGCTGGAGGAACTATCTAGAGCAGGTCAGCCTGTGAGCAAGTCAGTGAGGGATTGCCATTGATTACTAGATGAGGTAGGAAGACCCACTATGAACAGTATAGTTTCATAGTATGGGTCTTGGAATGCATAAGAGTGATGAAAGCTAGCTGAGTGCTGGCAAACTGCAATCAAGCAATAACGTGTTTAATCCCTCCGCTCTTGATTGTGTATTTGATGGAAGTAGGTCCTTGAGTTCTGTTCTGACTTCTCCAAAATGATGGAATTATAAGCCAAATAAGTTCTTTTTCCTGTGTTGCCTTTATCACAGTAACAGAAATGACACAAGAACACCATCTAATACTCAAGATCTCTGAGTAACTTACACTTGTTTCACAAATGAAGAACAGTATCCTTAAGTCCATATACAAATTGCTTGAAAGAATTATACGTGAAAGAATTGGAACTTGAAACACAGATCTATCAAGTACACGAGTTTCACCTCAGGCCTCCATGTCCTCCAACCCCCCTAAAATCAAGAAGGTATCAAGGACAGAGTTTGGAGGTTGGGGCTATAAAATCAGTGGTTCAGTCACAGCTGAATTTCAAAGTTATCTCACTAGGACAATGCAAATATAGCAATAATGGTCTAATGCAGCAGTTCTCAACCTGTGGGTCTCAAATCCTTTGGGGGTCAAATATCAGATATCCTACATATCAGATACATGCATTATGTATCATAACAGTAGCAAATTGCAATTATTAAATAGCAATGAAATAATTTTATGACTGGGAGTCACTGGAAAATGAGAACTGTATTACACTGTGGCAACATTAGGAAAATTGAGAACCACTGCTCTAGTGCCTCCTAAAGGAAGGCTGTGAGCTTTGTAGTATACAGTGTAATAAGAAGATCTGCCCAGAAAATCATTTTCCCGGTGAACTAAAAGACCCTTTTAAAATTATTGTAAGTGGCTCACATATGTTAGTCCAAACCTGCCCTTTCTCAGCCAAGACAAGAACAAGTCTGTGCATTCACTTACCTTATTTTTGCAGGTTGAAAATAGAAAATAGCCCTATTAGGGTTCCCTAGAAGAACAGAACTGATAGGAGATATATATATATATATATATATATATATATATTATTTATTATATGTTAAATTAATATTAGATATTATACATATATATTACAAGGGGGGTCATTAAATTGGCTTCACAGTAAAGGCTGGGTAGTTCAACAAGGGCTCCTTGTAAATAGTAAAGACTAAGAGCCCAGTAGATGCTCAGTCCTCAAGAGTGGATATGTGAAGAATGTCAATCAGATACTGAAGGCCGAAAGGATTCCTGGGGAGCCACTAGTCTGTAGTACCTGTTGGAAGGCCAAAGAAGCTGCGTGTCAATGTCAAGGAGGGATGGCAGTGGCAGCTGTGGCAACAGGATAGATGTGCTTGCAAGCAAAATGGGAAGGCAAGGAGGCGAAGCAGCACTGCTTTTCCCTGGACCCCTTTACCTATAGGCTTCCACAGGGATGTGCCACACACTCTAGGGAAGGGTTTTCTCCTCTCTTATTCTTTCCTCACTGACTCACCCAATGGTGTGTCTCTTAGTTGGTTTAGATTCAATGAAGCTGACAAGCTAGATTAGCTATCACAATATGTAATGAGGCGAATTGCTAGAACAAGATTATCTTCCAGACACTCCTTTTTCAACTAATTCTTCTCCTTGCCTTCACAGGGAGCCACACTTAGTGCTTCAGGATATAAAGGTCTGAGACTCCATTCTTGATCTCAGGAAGCACAAGACATGCCTGTAGAGATAGTTCAAATGGGAGATCACTCACTTTGCAAGCATGAGGAACTGAGTTAAATCTTGGAATCTATGCATTAAAAAATTAAGGTATGGTAGCATGCATTTTTCAATCCCAACTCTAGAAGACAGACAGGTGTATCCCTGTGTTGCTGGCTAGGCAACCTAGCTTACTCAACAAGCTCCAGACAAGTGAGAGACACTGTCTTTGAAATGAAGTTGAGGGGATCCAAGATGGCGGTGGCCGGCGCGGACGTATTTTGATTTCGGGGTCAACAGTCACAAGGCGGCAAGTGTTGCAGGACGCTGTACAAAGGGCATGACCCCTTCTAAATCTCACCCAGCTACACGGGGACCACGGAAGATGCCTGGGCAGGATGTCCCTTCCAACTCTCGGACTCGCTAGGAAGCCTCTGGACCCGGGAATCGGGATAACCCATCCCCCAAAAGGAGAGATCCCCGGTAAGTTCCAACCTGATACCCAGCCAGCAGATTCAGAAACCACGCAGAGATAATTCCCACCCTGCTGGGCACTCCCAGGTCTCACACAGACGATCCAATTATCTGGCAAAAGGTTGCGGCCCTTGGAAGTGAGCGGAAATCCGCTGCAAAGTGCCTTCAGACCACAGATCACAGTCTGTGACGTCACTGGCCAGTTTTTAAGCCACAGGAGCAACAAGGCTACTAGAGCTGAACTGCAGATTTACCCGCTACAGGAACCAACCCTGGGCAAACTGCCAGATATTTGAAACAGTCGTATATTGGACTTATGTACTAGTACAGGCCCTTCTGGCAGGGAATCAGAGCTTACTTGTACACAGCTCCACAACCTAAATTAATTAGGTCTCCACCTGGGAGGTGAGACTGAAAATGATTCGCCTTATAGGAGTGGAGTAGGACAACTCTACTCCTACACCCCTTTGGACCCAAGTCCAGAAGACAGCAAAAAAAAATTCCACATGGCCAGAGGCCCCAGACCAAAAAAAAAAAAAAAAAAAACAGAGCGAAATGAAATGTTTCCAACAAAAGAAAGCAACGCTATTCCATCCAGCCCGAACCACATGACCACAACTGAAACACATGAAAATTCTACATTATGGAAAGTGATAAACTCCCTTCAAGAAGAACTTAAAACTATGAAGGAATTCAAAGAAGCCACAATTTTACAAGTCAAAACAACGAATAACATCATTAAAGAGCTCCAAGCCAAGGTGACCCAGCTTCAACAGGAAAAGGATAAAGCCATGAAAGATCTCCAGACAAAAACAAGTAAACTGGAGAAGGAAATGTACAAAACGAACACTACCATTCAAGACAAGAAAATTGAAATGGAAACAATAAAGAAAACACAGTCAGAGTTAAAAGAGGAAATGGAGAATCAAGAGAAGAGAACAGGAATTACGGATGTGAGTATGAAAAATAGGATGCAAGAGATGGAAGACAGGATCTCAGGCATGGAAGATTCGATGTAAGAAATCAGTACAACATCCAAAGAAAATGAGAAAGCTAAAAAATCTCTCACCCACAACATCCAAGAAATCAAGGACTCAATGAAAAGACGGAACCTAAGAATTATAGGCATAGAGGAAAGAGAAGACTCCCAACTCCATGGTCCAGGAAATATCTTCAACAAAATCATAGAAGAAAACTTCCCAAACCTAAAAAAAGAGATGCCAGTAAAAATCCAAGAGGCTTACAGAACACCAAACAGATTAGATCAGAAAAGAAACTCCTCTCACCACATAATATTAGAAACTCCAAATGCAGAGAACAAAGAAAGGATATTGAAAGCTGTAAGAGAAAAAGGCCAAGTCACATACAATGGCAGACCCATCAGAATCACACCTGATTTCTCCTCAGAAAATTTAAAAGCTAGAAGTGCCTGGACGGATGTCCTACAAGCCCTGAGAGAACATAGATGCCCAGCCAGACTACTATACCCAGCAAAAATCTCTATCAACATAGAAGGAGAAAACAAGACATTCCATGACAAAATCAAATTCAAACAATATCTCCTCAAAAACTTAGCCCTACAGAAGATCCTAGAAGGAAAATTCCAACACAGAGAAGATAACTACACCCAAGAAAACAGAGGAAATAGAAACCTCCACAGCAACTAAACAAAAGAGAAACACAAGACAGCCAGCTATACCAAAATAATGGGAAATAACAACCTCTGGTCACTGATATCTATCTTACAGACTTACAGACTGGATCCGTAAACAAGACCCATCTTTTTGCTGTATACAAGAAACACATCTCACTATTGAAGATAAACACTACCTCAGAGTAAAGGGCTGGGAAAAGGTTTTCCAAGCAAATGGACCCAGGAAACAAGCTGGAGTAGCCACCCTAATATCAACCAAAATAGACTTCGAATTGAAGTTAATAAAAAAAGACAGAGAAGGGCATTACATACTCATTAAAGGAAATATCCACCAAGAGGTCATCTCAATATTGAACATCTATGCCCCAAATACAAAGGCACCTACATTTATAAAAGAAATACTTCTAAAACTTAAATCGCACATTGATCCAAACAATTTAATAGTGGGAGACTTCAACACCCCACTCACAACTATGTACAGATCATCAAGACAGAAGCCAAACAGAGAAATGATGAGTCTAACAGAGATCATGAACCAAATGGACCTAACAGATATCTACAGAACGTTTCACCCAAACACAAAAGAATACACCTTCTTCTCACCACCTCACGGAACCTTCTCCAAAATCGACCATATAGTTGGACACAAAGATAGCCTCAACAGATACAAGAAAATTGAAATAACCCCTTGTATCTTATCAGACCACCATGGAATAAAGCTGGACTTCAATAGCAAAAGAATCAACAGAAAGTCTAAACTCACATGGAAATTGAACAACTCTTTACTAGAGGACCACTGGCTCAGGGAAGAAATAAAGAAGGAAATCAAAGACTTCTTAAAATCCAACGAAAATGAAGACACAACATACCCAAACCTATGGGACACAATGAAAGCTGTGCTACGAGGAAAGTTCATAGCACTAAGTGCCTTCAAAAAGAAAATTGTGACAGCTCATATTAGTGAATTAACAGCTAAACTGGATGAATTGAAAAAAAAAGAAACAAACACTCGCAAGAGGAGCAGAAGGCAGGAGATCATCAAACTTAAGGCTGAAATCAACAACGTAGAAACAAAAAGAACTATACAAAGAATCAATGAAACCAAGAGTTGGTTCTTCGAGAAAATCAACAAAATAGACAGACCCTTAGCCAAATTAACTAAAAGACAGAGGGAGAAAACACAAATCAACAAAATCAGAAATGAAAAGGGAGAAATAACAACAGACATTGAGGAAATCCAGAGAATATTTGGATCCTACTTTAAAAATCTATAGTCCACCAAATTTGAAAACTTAAGTGAAATGGACAATTTTCTTGATAGATTCCACCTACCGAAGCTAAATCAAGATCAGATAAACAGATTAAACAGCCCTATAACCCCTAAGGAAATAGAAACAGTCATTTAAAAAATCTCCCAACCGAAAAGACTACAAGCTGTTAAATGGTCTTGTTAAATGGGTTTCGGAGGTTAGACCCAGGGACTTCTCTCTTTTTCTTTTCTGTATCCTCCTTTCTCTCCTATATAGGAGTGAACAGACTTGAGAAAAATGGGACATAGACATAATATAGGAAAGTTCAAGAAAAAAGGACAGATTATTGAATATAGCCTTATACCTTTGTATACTGATACAAAATTAATATTACATTTGGCTAAATTGGTACTGATCATTGTATATTAATGCAAAATTAAGATTGTATAGGGCTACATCGGTATTGATCTTTGTATATTGATACAAAATTAAGATTATATTTGGCCACAATGGTATTGACCCTTGTATATTAATATAAAATTAAGATTATATTGGGCTACATCGGTATTGATCTTTGTATATTGATACAAAATTAAGATTATATTTGGCCACATTGGTATTGATCTTTGTATATTGATACAAAATTAAGGGTAACACTTCTTTTTTTTTTTTTTTTTTTTTGGTTTTTCGAGACAAGGTTTCTCTGTGTAGCCCTGGCTGTCCTGGACTCACTTTATAGACCAGGCTGGCCTCGAACTCACAAAGATCCACCTGCCTCTGCCTCCCAAGTGCTGGGATTAAAGGCGTGCGCCACCACCGCCCGGCAAGGGTAACACTTCTTAAAGGTATTGTTCATAGTAATACTTAAAAATGAAATGTCAAGTTTTGACCTCTCGCTACCAACTGACATAAACTGTTTAGGATAATTAAGAAATGGAAACTAATAGTCATGAAAACGTGTCATTTTGTTAGTTACTATGACAGTCTATCACAGTTATTTTCTACGCTACTCAGAAATCAAGTTGCTAACAGACAAGCAATATTTGCTTATCTAAATATAAGAGATAGATAGGGCATCTTCAAAAACCTCAAGAGATCTGCAGACTATGGCATTCAAAGATATTTTCTTAACTTAAGATTTTTTGATATCGAGACATGTCAGCTCCTGACAGCACCCCCTAGTCTACCCAAGTAGAAGATGAGCATCAAAGAATCTCCAGTGGGAGATGATTGAATTGGTGGTAAGCCGTTCTCTTGGCAAGAAAAACCACTTGCTTCAACTGTAGACAGACTTCTGTCCAAAAAGGACAAAACCTGGAAGCAGGTAAGTCGACAGCCTAGCTCGGTCAAGACAGGGTAGGTAAGTCCTTCATAACCCCTGCTCTACAATCAATGTCTGTCAGAGAAACGGGGCCAAATGACTGAAGATCGATGCTGTAATGTATGGAGAGAAAATGGGAACTGTCTAGGCAGCCACTGGTATGTCATTTCTTAGTTTGGGCAGCTGCAGGCCCTGTACTTCCTATAAAATCATATATATTTATCCCTCTCAGGTCTCTGAGGTGGTTGAAGAACAGATAGCTAGAGTCTCATAATTAAATTTTGAGTTATTTAGGAGTCAAGAGAGTGTTATAGATCTAAGAAGATACTTTTAAAATTGTGTTGCCAGTTAGTATGAATGTTGAGTCAGATACAGAACTTTAAACTCATGGAGATGTTTAGATAGTAGAATGTTAAAGTCAGGTACCAAATACATATGGACTGGTCATTGGGAATGTACGTTAAGCCATATAACCCTCATAACTGTGGCCTAATTACCTCTGTTGAACTGTATTGTATTTATTATTATAAGAGAAAGATCCATTTGTTGGACTGAAAGGGGAAACTGTAGGGAGAAATAAGATATACCTTAAACTTAAAAGAAATAAAAGGGAAGAGGATGGCGGGTTGAGGGTGGGAGGGTGAGACTGGAGGGGGAATAGGGAGGGGACTGTGATTGAGATGTAACTTGAAGAAATAAAAAATAAAAGAAAAAAAGAAATGAAGTTGAACAGACACTGAAAAAATGACACTTGAGGATGTCCTCTGGGCTGCACACATATGCACACAGAGCTGCACACAATAATGAATATAGAAAGAGAGGAGAGGAGACAGAGAGAGACAGAGAAAGAGACAGAGAATGAATGAACGAATGAATGAATGAGAGGAGAAGTAAGAAGAAGCAAGAAAAGTATGTTCCATGAGACTCCATGGCAGAAGGGAGATTGATGCAGACACCAAGGGAACACCAGCTAGGGCCTGGAAGCAAATGCGATGCAGTGGGAGGATTTCTAAGTTTGGATGGTCAAGAATGATGTCAAGTACTCCAGGCTCCTCTCTGCATCCCAAGAGCCTTGCAGATATCTGGGACACTGAAACCACAGTGATAGCAGAGGATGTTCTTGGGGAGAAGAAATAGAGGGTTAAAAAGAAACAGAATCTCAGTAAGGAGACCACCACTGCTGAAAACAGAGCTTGGAAGAAATGAAACAAATGTTTGCCAGCTTGTGCTCTGGGAAGCATAGACAAGCAGGCTGACAGGCCTTCCTAGAGATTTCTAGGACAAAAATGTACAAGTCTTCTGAAAAAAGAAATTGTAGAGGAATGACTTCTTGGAGGAAAGTTTTCCTTGCAAATATTAAATTGTCTTTGTAAAAATGTGAGCTTCGACTTGTAAGATGGTTCAGCCAGTGAAGTGCTTGAACAGCAACCATGAGAACTTGATTAAGAACCCATCCAAAATCCCAGACATGATAGTGCACAGATCTGTGGAAAGCCAGTCACATGGATCCCTGGAGCTCACTGGCCAGCCAGGCTAGCCTTAGTGAATCCAATATACCAGTGAGAAACCCTGTGTCAAAAACCAAGGTGTCTGACTCTTGAGGAATGATACCCAAAATTGACCTCTGGTCCCTTCATGCACATGCACATACTACACATGCACCAGCACATGCATGTGCATCCATACATCTATGAACACATACATACACACACACACACACACACACACACACACACACACACACGAGCTTTGAATTCCAACAGAACTAAGTTCAAAACCATCCTTCCCTACATGGCAGTTATATCATCTTTCCACATCTCTGGTTTTCAGAAGGAATAAATAAATTTTCATGGGACTGACAACAGCAGGGATCAATAATTCTTAGGTCTTCCATTGTCTTGCCAATAATTAATTTTGTTTGCATTTCAAGTCAGTGAAGAGTTTTCCCTCAGCACCTGGTTTGAAGATCTATAAATATTAGAGAGCTCATTTTGACATGTCTGTCTATTTTGTGCTATTTAAATAGCACCTGAGATGGGGTAGATTTATAAAGAGTAGAGACTTCAAGGATCTGTTTTTTTTGTCAAGGCCTCCTTAATAATCACCATGTGAAAGAGTAGAGAGAAAGAAAGTGTATGCAAGAGAGAGTAGAAGGGGAATCTGTACCCATGGTAATGAATGACCTCAATCCTAGGATAAGAGTATTAAGCTACAGAAGTGTCTGAAGGAGTGAATTAACAATGCAGGCATGCCACATTTCAACATCTTTGCCTTAGGAAGTAATGGAGTTTCCAAAACATGAACTGTAGTGACACATTCACATCACAGCTCAGTTCAACAAGAGGGAATCACCTGAACTCTGTTGTCTACACATTATACTATACCAACCCCATTCCTCCAGAACTGTAGATAACTACACATGTGAAGCTAAGAGAAAAAAATTACCCAGAGAAAGTGGCCTATGCAGCTGTCTTGTGTGCTTGGAAAAAAAAAAAATCACATGTTTCTTCTTTAATAATAATGCAAAAAAATGGGACTGGGGAGATGACTCAGTTTGTAAAGTTCTTAATTTAAAAGCACAAGTAGACATATTCTGGAGGATCCAAGATGGCGCCGACCATAGAGCAGTGCATCTGAGT
>CAJQZJ010032114.1:4819925-4846143 GCA_907164525.1 Lophiomys imhausi
GTGTGTGTGTGTGTGTGTGTGTGTGTGTGTGTGTGTGTGTGTGTGTGCATGTGTTGTATTATGTGTATGGCAAATGTATACATATATGTGCTGATATGTGCACCCATGCATATACAAGGGGACAGCAGAGGAAGATGTCAGGTGACCTGCTCTACTAGTCTCTTCCTTATTCCCCTGAAATAGGGTCTCTCTCTTGTCTCAGACCCCCAGAGTGCTTGGGTTGGAGATGTGTCCATAGCTTTGCTTGAGATTCAAAGTCACATCCTTATGCTTGCACAGCAAATGTTTTTATACACTGAGCTACCTCCTCAGCCCATGAATCCTTTTTTTAATTAAAATATACACACACATACACATACAAATACACACCTCTCTACCCAGACAAGCAGATTCTATAATCTTTGTAATAACATTCCATACCCAGTAAAACTCACAATAAGCAACTAAATACATGCATACATGTACACAGAGAGAGAGAAAGACAGAGAGACAGAGACAGACAGAGAGAGAGAGAGAGAGAGAGAGAGAGAGAGAGAGAGAGAGAAGCCAAAAACTGTACACCTACCTTCTTATACACAAGAAGGAAAGCTTGGGCCAGTTTCTTCTGGATATTTAGACTTCATTCTCTCTCCCATCACTTCTCAGTTCCATTCTTCAAGTATTGCCTCTTCACTTATATGTTTTACCAGGACATTCAGGTCCATGTGGAATTATAGGGCACACCAAAGAAGGCACAGACACATCTTTTAGACCAGTTTCCCTAACTTGCTTCAGTAACTATCAGATCTCAGAATTGAATGAATGTTGCTGTTAAGAATTCTTCAACACATCCAGTTAGACCAGCACTGTTTGTTGAAGATGCTGTTCTTTTTCCATTGTACTGCTTTGGCTTCTTTGTCAAAAATTAAGTGACCATCAGTGTGTGGGTTCATTTCTGGGTCTTCAATTCGATTCCATTGATCCACTGGTCTGTTTCTACACCAGTACCATGCTGTTTTTATTACTATTGCTCTGTAGTACAGCTTGAAATCTGGGATGGTGATGCCTCCAGATGTTTTTTTTTATTATTGTACAGCATTGATTTAGCTATTCTGGGCTTTTTCTTATTCCATATGTAGTTGAGAATTGTTTTTTCCATGTCTATAAAGAATTGTGTTGGTATTTTAATAGGAATTTCATTGAATCTGTATATTTCTTTTGGCAGGATGGCCATTTTTATTATGTTGATCAGACCTATCCATGAGCATGGGAGATATTTCCATCTTATGATGTCCTCTTCAATTTCTTTCTTTAATAACTTGAAGTTCTTGTCACACAGGTCTTTTGCTTGCTTGGTTAGAGTTACCCCCAAGTATTTTATATTGTTTGTGGCTATTGTGAAGGGTGTTGTTTCCCTAATTTCTTTCTCAGCCTATTTGTCTTTTATATAAAGAAGAGCTTCTGATTTTTTTAAACTAATTTGTATCCAGTCACCTTGCTGAAGATGTTTATTATTTGTAGTAGTTCTCTGGTGGAATTTTTGGGGTTGCTTATGTATACTATTATGTCATCTGCAAATAGGGATAATTTGACTTCTTTGTTTCCAATTTGTATCCACTTGATCTCCTTTAGTTGTTTTATTGCTCTAGAAAGAACTTCAAGTACTATGTTGAAGAGATATGGGGAAAGTGGGCATCCTTGCCTTGTAACTGAGTGTAGAGAAAATGCTTTAAGTTTCTCTCCATTTAATTTGATATTGGCTACTGGCTTGCTGTACATCACCTTTATTATTTCTAGGTATGGTCCTTGTATGCCCACTCTCTCTAGGACTTTTAACATGAAGGGGTGTTGGATTTTGTGAAATGATTTTTCAGTATCTAGAGAGATGATCATTACCAACCCCACTCTGACAGAGGGCTAATATTCATAATTTATAAAGAACTCAAGAAATTGAACACCAAGAAACCAAGTAATCCAATCAAAAAATAGGAAACAGAGCTAAACTGAGAAGGAGGAATCTCTAGTGGCAGTGAGACACTTGAAGAAATGCTCAACATCCTTAATCATCAGAGAAATGCAACTCAACACAACTCTGAGATTCCATCTCACACCTGTTAGAATGGCTAAAATAAAAAACTCAAATGACAGCACATGCTAGCAAGGTTGTGAAGAAAGGGGAACACTCCTCCATTGCTGGTGGGAGTGCAAACTTGTACAACCTCTGTGGAAATCAGTCTGATGATATCTTAGAAAACTTGGAATAGCCCTACCTCAAGATCCAGCCATACCACTTCTGAGTATCCACCCAAATGATTCCTCACCAAACCACAAGGATATATCCTCATCTACGTTCATAGCAGCCTTATTTGTAATAGCTATAAACTGGAAACAACCCAGATGTCCCCCAACTAATGAATGGCTAAAAAAAAATTTTGGTACATTTACACAATGGAACACTACTCAGCTAACAGAAACAAGGAAATCATGCAATTTGCAGCCAAAATGGATGGAACTAGAAAATTTCATCCTGGGTGCACTAACCCAGACTCAGAAAGATGCACATGGCATCTACTCACTTATAATTGAATTTCAGCCATATAGTACAGGATAACTATCCTACAACCAATACACCACAAGGATCAGGAACTTAGACTTTGTTACCTATTGATGGGTCAATTTGCCCTAGGGGTGCTACTGTGTAGCCCCCCCCCCCTATCGCAAGAGGAAGCGCTTAGCCCTCATATGACTGTTGAACTGAGAGGGGCTGATATGTAGGGACACTCCACATTGGGGGAGTGGGATGAGTGGGAGAGGGAGGAGAGGATGGGAGTATGGAACCAGAAGGGGTGGAAAGCGGGCACTATAATGGAGATGTAACTTGAAGTAATAAATAAACATTTAAAAATAAGTACACTTCAACGCAAACTGAAGTCCTCAGCTGTGTCCTAAGCTCACTTGATTACATACTTACCCTTTCCACAAGCAAACAGATATCAGGCTGCAATCATCATTGTCTTCACAGCAGTGTAGATGGATCAAGTATGTAGAAAATGGCTAATTAAATTATCTGTATTTAGATTTTATTTAATTGGTCAGCAGTGTTAATACTTAACCTGCCATTATAAATGAGCACACAGATATCTGAAGGATTTGGATTGTGCAATCTTAGCCCATCTAAGTTAGCCCTTAATTCTATTCCCCAAATATGACCCCATATATACATATATCCCCTGGTCTGTTATTTCCCAAGCTATGCCAATGTTCCAGGCCAAATGGAATGAAGTTCTTTTCTCTAACCCATGTTGTGTACCCTCCTTCCTGCTCTTGGCTTCTTCTCCTTCTTCTGGAGGCTTCTTCTACCCATGAACCTCTCTGCTACAGAAGTCCCAACACCTTAGTCCCACCCACTTCTGTTTTTGCCCAATCTCAGGCCTCAGCATTTATTTAACCAATCAGAGACAAACAAGGTAACACAGCATTATCTGACATACAGCAAGCAAGCTTCTGGGAGCAGGTTAATTAACATTTAGAATGCATAACATCACCCCATCAATTCCCTCCTTTTGTCTAATAAAAGGCTAATTTTGTTAACTCACAGTAAGAACAAATATGAATCAAGAAAATCATATATTAAAGTTACACACATAATGTTTAGCCTATTTGTATCAGGCAATCTTGAAGAAGAAAAAAATCATCTGTCTATCTTGGTGTGTCTAAAGTTCTGAACCTAAATATTTTTTATCATATCCTATATTTATAAACCTAAAGATTGTATTTAGATTTGAAAATATCCTTTGAAATCCTCAACAACTCAAGTTCAATTGAAATTTCATATCTATTATTTTTCAACCCCATCAAAGACATAAGAAGGGATAAAGTTATTATTTAAGTGATTAGGAAGTACAGGAGAGCAGCATTCAAAAAGAAAAACAACAGTTTGCTGCCTAGGCAGCCCCAAGCATCTCTCAATACCATTGGAGCATCACAAGCACCTGTTACTTTTCTCACTGCTGTTACAAAACACCTGATAAATGCCACTTAAGGAAGGGATAGCTTATTTTTGGCTCACTGTTTGGGGATCATGGAGGTGAGAGCATGATGGCAAGCATGTGAGGCAGCTGTTCACATTGTATTGATGGTCAGGAACAGTGAACAACATATTCCCCCTTTTTATTCAGTCTAGGACCGGGGTTCATGAGATGGTGCCACCCACATTCAGGATGCATGAGTCTTCTCATTTCAATTAACATACTCCAGAAACTCAGCCACAGACACACCCAGAGGTTCATGTTCCATGTGATTCTTCATTCTGTCAAGTTGATGATATTAGCCATCCCAGGAAGGAAAAAGGTAACCTGCTGGAAGGGGGGACAACCTAGGACAGTGTCTTAGCTAGAGTTTCATTGTTATGAGGACCATGGCAACTCTTAAAAAGGAAAACATTTCATTGGGACTGGCTTACAGTTTCACAGGTTTAGTCCATTATCATTGTGGCGGGAAACATGATAGTGTCCAGGCAGACTTGGTGCTGGACCTGCTGAGAGTTCTACATCTTGATCCACAGGCAGCAAATCCACAGGGGACTGTGTATCACACAGTCTGGGTGGAGCTTGAGCATAGGAGACCTCAAAGCCTGTCTCCAAAGTGACATACTTCTTCCAACAAGGCCACACTTCCTAGCAGTGCTGTTCCCTTCGGGCCAAGCATGCAAACACTTGAGTTTATGGGGGCCAAACCTACTCAAACCATCATTAACTGCTGTTTGGTCATCACCCTTCCTTGTTCCAGCTCAATAATCCTGGGCCTCCAGAACATCCCTTATTCCCTCCTTGCTTTATTCTGCCTTGAGTTTCTTTTATTACCAAAATGCAAGATTTTCTACTTATAAAACCTTGGAGATCCCCACCCTCTGTTCCCTCCTCTCTCCCTCTCCTACCCAGTTCCCTCTCTTCAACCACTTCTGCTGATAATTCTATTTCCCATTTTCAAGCACAGAGTAGGGGCAGGAGGTGAGAGGGCTGGGAGAAAGATGGGAAACCAAGGGGTTTGCATCCCTGAGACAAGCTGAAGACCTATGATAGGGTAGGCCCCAGGGAGGAGATAGGGGTGTCTCTAGCTAAGATTCTTAGCAGCAAAGGATACAGAGACTGAGGAATCCTCCTTCTAGCTAGGTAGGACTTCTAGGGGAGGGAGGGGATCACCAACCCACCCACAAAAGCCTTCAACCCAAAATGTACCCTCTATACAAGGTGTGCAGGGATAAAGACATAGCAGACATTGAGGGGATGTCCAACCAATGACGGCCCAACCTTAGACCTACCCCAAGAGAGAGAGCCAACCCCTATCACTATTAATGATACTCTGCTATGATTACAGACAGGAGCATAGCATAATTGTCCTCTGAGAACCTCCATGCAGCAGAGCATCCAAACAGAGACTGAGACTCACGGTCAAACATTAGGCAGAGTACAGGATGTCTTGTGGAAGAATGGGGGACAGGAAAGAAAGACCTGGAGGGGATAAGAACTCCACAAAAGACAACTAACCTAAGCCCATGGCAACTCACAGGGACTGAACCACCAAGCAAAGATCATGCTTGAACTGGATCTAGGCCCCCTACACATATGTAACTGATTGGCAGCGTGGTCATCATATGGGGCCCTTAGCAAATGGAATGGTGTCTATCTCTGGCTTGTACTCTAATATCTACTTTTTGATTACTTCCCTCTAAGAGGGGATGTAGTGTCTGTCCTCAGTGGAAGAGAAAAAGCTCAATCCTGATGTAACTGGATGTGCTGGTGTGGGATGGTATGGGGCAGGGGGTTCCCCTTTTCTGAGGTGAAGGGGAAGGGGAGAAGGGTAAGGAGGCAGGAAGACGGGACCCAGAGGAGGGGAGAGAGGGGCTACAATCAGGATGTAAAATGAATAAATAAACAAACAAACAAACAAAAAACCTTGGAAAATCCAGGATGCTTACATTAAGAGTTTCCTAAGCCTTTGAGGTTGCTTTCCTCAAATAGTTGCCTCTCCTAATCCAGCTCCTTTATACCAGTTACAAACATCCATTGGTATGCTCAACACTGCAGTCATTCATGACAAATAGAGTATCTACCACTCGCCAGGCGCTATTCTAGACAGTGGGTTCATTATTAGGTAATAGACCTTACAGAGCTCTAGCCACACAGCCCTGCATCATCTTTCCAGACACAGTTAACTGACAATGCCTGCTGTGGCCCTGCAGTCATTCCCCAGCTCCACGACTCTGTAGACCCTGCTGTCATCCAGTGTCTTCCTGACTCCTAACGCCCTTATCTAGTACCTCTGGGACTCTTAGCATGCGGACCCAATCACATGATGCACAACTTTCTCCCTCCCTCAGAAACTGGTAACAGCAAAGATACTCCTTTGCCCCACATGACTGAAGACTGCTTCTCTCCCTTCAGGACCTTGTCGCACTGTGATAATGTTGTTGTGCTAATAATGCCCTCACCTGAAGGATATCTGTCTCAGCCCCTGGCTGTCAGATCTACAGAAACTTTTCTCTAAAATTCATCAAACACTCAGAGCAGAGACATAAGTACTTGCCTGCAAGGAGCCTGAGCATTTCCCTCAGCTTCACCTAGCCTGGTTCTGATGCCATTCCTTCTCAGTCCCTGACTCATGGCTCAGCCTCAGGCTGTTACTCCTCCATGAACGTCTGCATCAATGCCTCGCTGTTTTGACTACCCTCTTCTAGATGTCAGCTCAGACATACACAATGATGAGTTTTACTTTTATACCGTCTCAAATTCAGTTAACAGACAGCCCCTGTCTTGATTTGCTCTCTATTGCTATGATAAAACACCGACCAAAAGCAACTTGGGGAAGAAAGGGATAATTTCCCTTACATTTCCACATCACATTCCTTGAAGGAAATAAGGGCAGGAGCCTGGAGGCAGGACCTGAAGCAGCAGCCATGGAGGAACACTCCTTATTTGCTTGCTCCTCATAGCTTGCTCACCCTGCTGTTTTGTTTCCTTTCTTATTTTTAGATTATAATATAATTACATTTCTCCCTTACCTTTCCTCCCTCCAAACACTTCCAAATACCCTTCTCTATTCTTGTTCAAATTCATGATCTCCTTTTTAATTAGTTGTTATTGCAGGCATTACATGTGTGTGTATATATACATACATATATACATATATATATATGTGTGTATTGTGTGTGTATTCCTAAATATAACTTGTTCATTTCTCATGTTACTTGTATGTATGTTTTGGAGGCTGACTATTTGGCACTGGGCAACCAATTGGTGTGCTTTTCCCTGCGGAAACCATCTCTCCCACTCCCAAGTTTCCTCAGTTGCCTATAGTTCTTTGTTAAGTTAAGGCCTCATGGAGTTTTTTCACATCCACCTTGAAATGTCCATAGTGGTCATCCTTATTCAACTCACAGTTAGGAGACATGTTAGTGAGACTTTCTGATTACAGTTTCTCATAGCAAACTCCCTGGTCCTCTGGCTCCTACAATCTTTCTGCTCCCTCTTCCAAAATGGTTCCCGTAGGTGAGTGAGTGTTTTTTACATGTATCTCTCGGGACGGGGTTCCACCCAATCTGCATATTGATCTGCTGTGGTTTTCTGTAATGGTCTCTGTCTATTGCAAAGAGTTTTCCTTGATGGGAAATGAAGACTATACTTACCTGTGAATATAAGGACAAATATTTATAGATTGTTCTTTAGGGTTTCTGCTGGTTTAGTAAACTAAAGGTTGTAGATTCTCCTTCAATAAACACGACTTCATTAGCACTGCATAGTTAGCTAGGTTCCCAGTGGGTCTTAAATCCAAGTAGAAAGCTGTTGATTGGTGTCAGGGTATACATGTCACCACCCTTAGGGTTATCATGCCATGATGTTCGTTGTAGTTTACAGATACCCTCAATGTGCAGGACTACTGTTTGCCTCCCTCCTTTGGAAGTTTGCATGGAGCTTTCTAGTGCCATGAAAGCTGTCCTGAGGGAGGAGGCTTTCAGATCAGTTCCAGCTAAGAGGTCTCTGGGCTGTTTCTGAAGTGCATGGTGTCTTCAGCAATGGGGACTTACCTTCCATCTCTCAGGGACAACCCTGTGCAACATCAATAGGCTATGTGTTTGCAGAGTCTCTTGGACAGCCTAGCCACCAACTCAAAAAAGAGTTTCTCATGTCTGGAATTGGTTATTTGTTACATGGTCTTGGGCTCTTGGAGAAAGCACTTTCATCCCAGACGAAAAATGTTCATGAAAACTATATCACCCTGTTTTCTTATACAACCAAGGACCACCTACCAAGAGATGGAATCACTCATGATAAGTGGGACCCTCCCCCAAAAGTCAGTAATTAAGAAAATGCTCTACAGATATGTCTAAACGTGTTGTGAGGAAGGTTTGCTCTTCCCAGAAAACTCTGGCTTATGTCAAGTTAGCAACAACAGAGAGAGAGAGAGAGAGAGAGAAGGAAGGGAGAGAGGAGGACAATACCACTATCGCAGGCAGATAATTTTCATCCCAATAGCATGTGTTGTGTGCATGTACACATATGGTATGTGCATACATGTGTATGTAGGTCCAAAGAGGCCAGAGGAGTGATGTTACTGCCCATCCTATTTTCTTGAAATGGAGTCTCTCAATGGACCTGAGGCTGGCTTCAGATCTAGGCTGCATAGACCCTCCATCCTCTTGCCACCCACAGACCTGGAGTTATAAATGCATGTACAACCTGGCTTTTCATATGGGTGTTGAAGATTTGAACTTACATCCTTATGCGTTGGTAGAAAGCACTTTTAATCACTGACCCATCTCTTAAGCCCAACAATAGGTTTTAATTTTTTATGTATTACATAGCCTGGGTGCCAGGTGGTGTTCAAGTCCCTCATTTAGTAATTCATCTGGATGAAGCCCCATTGTTGATCTAATAGAAAAGCTATGACTTTTCCAAAGTCTTCCAGCCCCAAAAGGACAAACTTGACTTTACCTTCTACAGCCTGCCATTTACTGCAAACATTTTTTTCTTTTTTGTTTGCATGTATGTATGTGGGGGTGAAGGTATGTGTGCAGGTGTGTGTGTGTGTGTGTGTGTGTGTGTGTGTGTGTGTGCGTGTGTGCCTGAGTGCATTCATGATTGCAAATGTAGACAAGAGACTGAAGTCTGATGTCTTCTTTCCTTATTCTCCACTTTATTTCCTGTGGCAGGGTCTCTCCCTGAACCCCACATGTTTTTGCTAGCTAGCTAGCTTATGCCTGAGATCTCCACCTCTCAAAACACAGGAACTACAGACAGGCCATCACACCCATCAGCTTTTCACATGTATTCTATAGATCTAGACTCAAGTTCTCATACGCACAGACCCATCTCCCCCTCCTTGCCTCAAGAACTTTTATTACTCCAGTTATGTTTCTACCCATGTGTACTTTGTCCCAAGACCATACAAAATGTGATCCTTACCCCAATACTTCCTTACTATTATTCCTCGTTCACGTTTCCCAGAGAAACTTAAGTGGCTCTTGGCCAAGGTCATTGCCTGCAGGTACCACCTGCTCCATCCCCCACTTGATAAAGAGGAAGACATCTAAGATCCATTTTGTCAAACCTCAGAGAACCTGTGCTCCAGCATGCTCCCTGCCTGCATCTTCTCTCTGGTACTATAAAAGGTGTTTGGATTTTACTATCACCCCCATCTGGTGCTTCATTATATTATCCACATGACATCTTCCCTCCTTGACGTGCCTCATCCCTCACGTAATGATGATTACCAGTCCTGAGTGCCCCTCTGTTCTCCAGGGCAGCATCTCACAGATCTGGCTTCAGATGTATTTATCATTTCTCAATGTCATTTCTTGCCTTAATTAAACTCAGCCCCAGGACATCGGAAACCAGAGAATTCATATTTTCTTCTTTTTGACAAAAGCAACATTATTTCCTGGAGGAAATACCCCTAACCTTACCTCTTGTCCCTCCTAAAACTACTAGATGTTTCTTTTTTTCTCCAGCACTCCTTGTCCTGTGTTTTCTCATTTCTATTTCACTGTGTGTTTCAAAGTTTGATTTACATTTTAATGGCTTCTGAGTCAAAGAGAGGAAATGAATGGGAAGCAGCTTTCATTTCCTACTTTTTCAGGACCAGTTCCTATCATTTTTCCAAAGCATTGAAAAGCAGCTATTTTTCCATTCTTTATGATCTTCAAGAAAGGCCCTTACTGTTATTTACACAAATGGATGAAAAGGAATCTGACTGATTACGGCAGCTCTCAGCTATCTGAGAGCTATATGACTGAGAGATCACAGATCTTAAGCCTCAGAAAATGGATGTCCATCTAAGCAGTACATCTTGAAGGTTCATCACAATATTCAGGCTGTCTTCTACTTCCTCCATTCTCATTTTTGAAAGAAATAGACAAACAAAATTCTGCTTTTAGGTTCATATAAAGTCATTAATGTCCCAATATAATGGACAAACTGACTTTCTCCAGGATTAGCGTGAACAGTCACCATAGCCAAGACAAAGGCTCTTTCCTTGACGAGTCATTCCTCTTCCATAGGTCAGAATGTTCTCTCTGGGATGTTATGCCACTTCCCTGCATGAAAGTCCTCCGTCATTACAGGTCTGAGGAGATAGCTCAAGCAGTAAAGTAACTTGCCTTGGAGGCATGAAGACCTGAGTTCAGTGCCCCAGAACCATGTTTAAAAAGAAACTACAAATAAAAGCCAGGCATGATGGATGTGCTTGTAGCCTCAGCTCTGGGGAGATAAAGACAAGATTCCTAGGGCTCCCTGGCCAGTCACTGTAGCTGAAAATAAGGTGGAAAGTGGGTGAAGAGGACACCTAGCATGAAGACCTCAACACACACACACACACACACACACACACACACACACACACACACACATGCACACGCACATGCACACACACTCTTAAAAAACAAAATTCTTATGATCACCAGATGCCTTGAGGCTAGCCTCTAGGCTCAGAGGCCCATCTGCCTCTCCAACCTCACCTCTCAGCAAACTACATATCCCTATTCTCTGGTCCCATCATCCTGTCTGCTCCTTCCACTCCAGTGGTCAGCCTCATTCTCTCAAGCCCTTTTTATCGGGCTAACCCTTTTCCTCATCAAGACTCAGTTCCAGGTGTTATCTCCTTTGGGAAGCCCTCCCTGACTCTACCCCTGGTCTATCTTACACTCTGATGATCACATGTTCCTCTCCACCACAGCACTTAAATGAAAAGGCCACTACCTTCCCTATCCACTGTCATCCTCTTGGGGCTTGAAGGGAAGCTTTCATGCACATTTCTCCTACGCTTCCTAAAAATAATATAGTAACTTGAAGTACACAATGGAATACGTGATTCAGTAAATGAACAAATGAAGCCAGGCATGGTGCTATGTGATTGTAATCCGGTCACCACTGAGACAGAGAATGGTAGATTCCTTGACTCACTTACCTACTCTGCATGGCAAGTTCTAGGCCAGTAAGAGATCATCTCAAAACAAAGAGGGCAGAGCCTGAGGAACGACAACTAAGGTTGTCCCCCAGCCTTCACATGAGCACACACATAACATGCACCCATTCACACATACATGAACACACTCACATTCACACAAGTAGAATAAAATAAAATAGTTAGTGAACGAACAGAGGGAGCATTACTGGAATCTGTCACTCCAAAAGTCACAGTTTTCCTGACAGCCATCCCTGATGGTGAAGCCAGGTACTCAGCAGATATTTGGAGATGACATACAAATTAGGAACCCTGAGTCCCAGGAGAGTCTAACTTTGTAGTACTTCACCATGAAGGTCAAGTCTCTCACATTTTCCCAAGAGAAAAGGTTGCTCACTGCAGTTCTGGCTCCCCACAGTATCAAGTCCTCACCATAGTGTATCAGCTAAAACAACAGGGATGGTGTTGTAGTTTCATTTCTGTTGCTGTGATAAAATGGTCTAACAAAAATGCAAATTAAGGGAGAAAAAGTTTATTTCTGCTTATAGTTCCAGGTTATAGTTATAGTCCACCATAGTAGGAAAATTGAGGCAGCAGGAACTTCAGACAACCAATTAGACCATATCCACATTCAAGAGCAAAGAGAAATGAATGCACACATGCTCACTCACTTGTTTGTGCTCAGCTTAATTTATCAAGTATTATACAGTTCGGGATGTATTGATTACTAAATAGTGCTGTCAACAGTGGGCTGGGGCTTCCCATGTCAGTGAACCTAATTAAGACAATCCCTCAAACACATGCCCACAGGACAAACTACTGTAAATATTCCTCATGGAGTCCCTCTTTTCAAGTGCTTCAAGTTTGTGTCAAATTGAGAATTAAAGCTGACCATCACAGATAGCTAACAAGAACTTCCCCTGCTCAGTTGGAGTCCAAGGTACTCCTGGTGTTGTACCAACTTAAAGAACAAACACAAAGAGATTTCCCCAAAGAATGCTGAGTTTATTATACAGCATTGGAGGATTATAATCAGGAATGTAAATTTTTGAGACTATAGGCATATTCAAGGAAAAAGGGGATAAGGAAAAAAAAAGAATTTAAAAGCAAAAGGATGAAGCATACATCATTTGTTTTGAGACAAAGAGAACAGTGGTCCAGGCACTTACCTCAAGAGTTAATATCAGTATTAGTAGAGAAGATATGTATGACTGCTCCTATAGTTTGACAACTTGGCAGACTCTACACGGCTGCCAGTGATTATCTAGATTGAGTTAACTGAGGTGGATCTATCTTAACTGTGGGCACCACCACCCCATGGACAGGAGTCCTGAACTGAATTTTAAAAAACAAGGAAGGAAGGTAAACTGAGCATCAGCATCCATCTCTTGCTGCTCCCTGACTGTGGATGTCATGTGACCAGCTGCCTCCCTCTCCTGCTGCCATATTTTCACTACCATGATGGACTATACAACCTCAAACTGTGAGCCAAGATAAACCTTTCCTTCCTTCAGTTGTTTTTACAGGGGTATTTTGGCACAGTAACAAGACAAGTACTAACACAGAGTATTAGCAAGAATGCATAAGAATACACTATGACAAGTTTGAGTTTGGAAAAACCTTGATGAAAGTTTTTCTTTCATTTGGTTTGGTTTTTACAGGTTTGTGTATAAGAACCTACTTGTTAGTCCCATGAAAGGCTCATTTCCTCCTTGAGAACAAGTGTACACTTCAAATCTGCTACTTAAACTAAACATCTCTGTGACTAATTCTCAATTATCCATGTCTATGGGAGATAACCTGAACAATTCACCGTAGTCAAAGATAACTTATTTGAGCTAACACTATTCCGGGGGAGATGCAAAACAAACCTCTGTTCACCCTGCTTAGAAAACTGACAACAGTCCAAAGAAATTATATCACCAGCCTGATTTGGTGAACTAATGAGTACATCAAAGTTACTTACAGGAGAATAGGTGAGGAGTGGCTTACATAATCAGGAACAACTCAAAAGCAAAAAGTGCACACAAAATGCATGACAACTCACAAAAACTGGAACCCTGGAACTCTCTGAATAACTTCTAGGCAACTCAAAGGCTCAGAGCATCTCTTCTGGGCAGCTTGACTGGTCTCTGTCTCCTCAGCAAGGGGCATTGTGCACTGAATGAGTTTCAGGGACTTCCTGAGATTTATAAATTGTTTACTTCCTAAGTCCTAAGGAGCCTTCCTTTAGAATTACTTGAATTTAAGGAGCTTCCTTCCAGGATGGAAATCTGAGCTCAGAGACAATTGCTACACAACACCAGTACAATGTGGTCTGCTTCATCACAACACAGTCACTAGCGACTTCTAAATGTTCAACACACAAGTCTTAGAAAGGTATTCAAATAACCACCTATGGAGAATATAGATTTCATAACTATGCCAGTCAGGAGATTGGTATCTTAATATTGATTTGGGGAAAATATATAATAAAATCAAGACCTTGTCTTGTTGAAGAAAGTAAACACCTTCAGTTTGGGACAAGTGGAGTAGACATGCAGTTTCCCTTTCTTCCACTAAGAATGGCTTAATATTGTTTGCATCTTAATGGTTCCCCCAAGGGCTGGAGTTCAGGGGTTAAGAGCTCTTGTTGCTCTTGGAGAGGACCTAAGTTCAGTTTCTAGCACCCATGACAGGCTCACAAATCTACCGGAAACTCCAGTTCCAGGGGATTCAATGTCCTTTTCTGTCCTCTTTGGTCACCTACACTTAGAGGCATACATCCTCACAATATGTGGAGCAGAAGAAGCCCTGAGTGACTGTGTAAAGGATGGATAAAGTCCTGAGTCAATGTATATTATTGGGAAGGATCCCAACACCCTAGATCCGCAGGAGTTGGAAAAGTCTTGCCCTGGTCAGGGTTAGGAAATTGGTACTGAGGTTCTGGGTGGTGTGCACTTTGATGTGCACAAAATCCACCCACTCTCAGCTTTTCTATAGATGTGTCAGTGTGTCTGTCTTTTCTTCACTCTTTCATCACCCCAGTCACATTTCCAGAACCAAACCATGAAGGGTGCACCCACACACAACATATACATAAATTAAAACATAAAACAAATCTTTAAATGTCCTCACTAAAGGCTATGTGTTAAAGAGTTACTCCCCAGCATGGTACTGGTGGGAGAAATGTAACCGTTAAGGGGTAGAACCTAGTGGGAGATTTTCTAGTTATCAGAGGTCAGTCATCAAGGGCACTGGACACACCAGTTCCTTCTCTCTTTTGCTTTCTGTCTACAAAGTAAGTGGGTCTGCTCTGCCACATACTCCTACCAAGAGATGCTGCCTTGTCCTAGAACCAAAACAATGCAAGGCCAATGAACTATACATCAAAACCTCTAATACCATGTGCCTAAATAAACTCTTTACAGTTAATTATCTCAGATATGTGTGTGTGTGTGTGTGTGTGTGTGTGTGTGTGTGTGTTAAAATGAAGTTAAAGACTCTGGAAATTACAAATGAACAAACATAAGAGGACTCTGAACGGCGTGCAAAAGAAAGAAGATGGCTTGGGGACCTTGGGACCGTGGTTTGCCTGGGTTTTCTTTTTGCTTCTGGGACCCCATACCCAGTGCTGAGGAAGCTATCAGTCTGGAAGTACCAAAGGCAGACAAATTATCAAAGTCACTCCAAAGCCTTGTTTTCCTTGATTAAATAAATAAATAAATAGATAGATAGATAGATAGATAGATAGATAGATAGATAGATAGATAAATAGATAAATAAATAAATAAATAAATAAGCCAAGAGGACAGGGGACCTGACTGAAGACATAATTTTTAGTTAAACACTCATCTAGTCAAACAAAACAGAAAAATAAACATGGCACCACTGAGGCAGCTGAGCTTCTACCCTCTCTGATGGTAACAAAGGGCCTGAACTCACTCTCTGGATAGTGTCTGAGAGGGCAGAGTCAGGAGCCAGACTGTCACCTTCCTGAGCAGTGCCCAGGTTCTCCATGTCTCTAGTGTGAGTGAATGCCAACTGGGAAGCCTAAACCAGCTCACAGACAAGTCTCTACTCAGTCGCCTGATTCTCCATGCCAGTGGGTTGGAGGAGATCTATGACTAGGTATGGACTTCCATCATCACCCAGTAGTTGCTTCCAATGCACATGGGAGCAGTAACACAGCACACCACCGGTCCTACACACTCATACAGCATAGGTCTCCATACAGTATAGGGATCCAAAATAAAAACTCTGATCAGTCATAATGAAGAGACTTCCTTTCTGCAAGTGTAAACAGAAGACAGGTTCAAAATAAAGGTTTCTATCCCTATCTGGAAAATCAGATGGAAAACCCTCAACCCCTGAAAGAACAACACTACAAAACACAGCTAAATAGAGGGTATACATAAGACCTGAATTCTCAAATATGTCCAGTTCTTTTTTTTAATCACTACATAAAATATGACAAAAATATAACATAAAAAAGGAGGAAACTCTCAACTGGAATGGTGAGAAAAATAGACACCCATACAAAGCAATATGAGAATTGTATGGCTTAATTCGTCAATGAAAAAAATTAAGAACAACTTAGAAACAAATGAAACTACAGAATCATTCAACAAGGAAAGGAGATGTCTCAACGGAGAGCAGATGCTCTAGAGAACCAGGTGGGAATCTTAGGATTGGAAATTATACCTTCTTAAATAAAACTTAGCAGATGGACTCAACAGAAGAATGCAGAGGCAGAAGCATTGTGAGCTAAAGATAGAACAAGGGAAATTATACAATCTGAACAGAGAAAGAAAGAGAATGAGATGCTATGTTTGCAGATACAGGGTACAGACATATAGTGCAGACATCCTGGGTGTTATTTCTTATTATTGCATGCCAAAACAATTATCTCCAAATGAAAACTTAATGAAAAAAGAAGATAGGAAACTGGAAAATTTTTGAAAACTGATTCACTGAAGATCAAATTAGCATAGTAAATAAGGCTGAAAAGGAAGTTGAATCTTTCTAGTAGTTTAATCAAGGCAAATTGTTGTTGTTGTTGTTATTGTTTTCTTGGTGTGTGTGCATATGTGTGTGTGTGCGTGTGTGTATGTGCGTGTGTGTGTGTGTGTGTGTGTGTGTGTGTGTGTCTGAGACAGGGTCTCATATAGCCTAAGTTTGTCTCAGACTCATAATATGGCCTAGAATGACTTCAAATTTCTGATCCTCCTTCCCCTACTACCCAAGTGCTGGGGTTACAGATGTGTACTACCACACCCAGTTTATGTGGTACTGAGGATAGAATCTGGAGCTTCGTGGATGCTAGGCAACCATTTTGCCAACTGAGCCACATCCTTGGCCTCAGATTTTTTTTTCACAAGAAATAGGTTTCTAGAAAATTTTCCATATTATGAAGGGAAATTTATGTGTGTAACAAGGGTTTGAGATTTGAGTGGTGTGATAGCTTTGTGGCTAACACTTCTCCGGTATCTTTGTACACAGAACTACACGGTATACAAATACTTCCCATGAAGCATCTCAGCTAGTCCTTGCAGGCTCCTATGACGGAAGTACTCTTATTGTCCCTCTTCTCTAATAAGGAAGTCGGGGTTTAAAAAGCTCCTTCTCTTTCACCCTGCATGTAAATCAATTCCAAACAAATCAGAGGAACCTTGAGAGCAAAGAGAAATGAATACACGTCATGTCATAAGTTCAGGTAAGGTCTTTAGGAATAAGACCGTAGTCACTCACTATATAAGACCAAAATCAACAAGTAGAACTTCCTGAAGTTAAGAAGCTTTTATATTGCAAAGAAAACTACTAATTGACTTTTAAAAAAAAGCATAACCAATGGGAAAAAATCCCTTGCTAGCTATACATCTGACAGAGGATTGGTGTCTAACACATATAAGGAACTAAAAATCTACCAAGAAAGGATAACCTAATTTTAAAGGTGGGCTATAGAACTGAACAGAGCTCTCAGAAGAAGAAATGCAAATGGCTAAGAAATGTTTTAAAGTGTTCACCATCCTCAGCTGTCATGGAAATGCAAGTTAAAACTACTTCCAGATCTCATCTTATTCCAGTTAAAATGGCTAAGATTAAGAAAAAGTGTACAACACACACTAGGAAGGATTTGAAAATGAGGACCCCTCATGCACTGTTGGTGGGAGTGCAAATTGGTGGAGCCACTGTGGCAATTAGTGTAGTGGTTCATCAGAAAACTAGAAATAGGTCCACCATTTGCTCCAGATACGCCACTGACTTAGTCATTGTTCTATTGCTGTGAAGAGACACCATGACCACAGCAACTCTTATAAAAAAAAAAAAAAGCCTTTAAATGGAGGCTTGCCTATAGTTTCAGAGATTTAGTCCATTATCATCATGGCAGTGATAAGGTGGCAGGGAAGATGGTGGCATGGGTGGTACTGGAGGAGTAGCTGAGAGCTACGCCTTTATCTCGTGGCTGAGGGAGAAAGACACTAGGCTTAGGTTGGGTTTTTGAAGCCCATCTCCAGTGACACATTTCCTCCAACATGGCCACACCTATTCCAACAAGGCCACACCTCCTAATCCTTCTCAAGTACTACCACCCCCTGGTGATTAAGAATTTAACTATATGGGCCTATGGGGTGGGGGAGTATACTTATTCAAACCACCACAGCTATTCATAGGCGTATACTCAAAGGACTGTGTTTCCGCCACAGAAACTCCTGCTCATGCATGCTCATAGCAGCTCTATTCACAATGGCTAGGACATGGAAGCAGCCTAGATTTCCAGCAACTGGTAAACAAATAATGAAAATGTGTCTGCATACAGTGAAATTGTATTCCGTTGTAAAGAAAAATAAAATAATGAAAACTGCATGTAATGGGATGAAGCTGGAAAACATACTGTATGTAACCTAGACCCCAAAAGATAAGGCACATGTTCCACAACCTATAAAACTTAAATTTTTTGAATAAGACTTTAGATTTGTGTTTAGTTTGAAGTACCTATAGAATCCAGGAGACAAGAAAGGTGCCTCTGGTTCGGAGAGGGAAGAAAGTTCTTTTGGGGGAGGGACATAATAGAACCAGGAAATATGAAGGGAAAGGGGGTAATGAGGAGGGAAAATGAAGCAGGGAGAGAGATAGAAGGGTAGTGCGGAGGAGAGGGTTGGGGAAGGAATATCTAACATTAAGACTTTTCAAAAGCCATATGGAAACCTACTATTTTATAAGCCTTATACATTTTACTGTCATTCATTCATATAAAACAGTTTAATTGGAGTCACCCTACAGAGGATTGTGCTCAAAACCCCAGCGGTGTTAGTTAGAGGTGTCCTGGAGACCCCCAAAACAACATAGGCTATTGCCATAGATCTCTGTTGTCCCCCAGAACTTGATACATAGTGATAATAATGGATAATGTAGTATATATTAAAAATAAAGTGTTCACAAATGTATAACTTTAAAAACTGTAACTTGCTTTATTTTGTATATTGTAATACAAACAAAAATCTGTATATACATACATACTTTTGAGACACGCTTTTTTATGATAAATGTATTAATTATATACTCAAGATTTGGTAATTAAAGGTGAGGTTCAAACTTTTTAATACAAAAAAAAAAATCCTCTAGCTGAAAACTCCACATGCATTGGTCACATGACATGGAGAATCAAGTCAGTACTGACCAAGAAGCTTACTCCCTGCTGGCTATCTCTCATAGTACTGAGGCTGCTATGTAGGCTGCTGGAGGTAAAAAGGAAACAGTCCTATCCAATTGTGCACCATGTGAACCGCAATAATGATGAAACAGGCAAGATATGCCCATGAGTACAATAGCAACACAGATATTATTCCATTTCCTGATTGGACTGAAAGCTGTTCACTGGAAGAGACGCATGCTTGGCACTGTAAATCTGACGAAGAACTCATGGTTGGGGAGCCCCCAAGCCCGAGGGATGAACCCACTACTATTATTCTGCCAAGTGGGCATAGTATCAAACTTCCCTCTAAATTCAGATCTCTACGGTCATACATTAGTTCAGTTCTCTGACCCCACCGGAGAAAATCCTGTGCACACTGAGACAGTGGCTAACACAGAAACTCGCAGCTAGTCTAAGTACAGAGAGTAAGTGACTATGGACTGCTCAGCCATAAATGGAGCGTTTGTACCACACTCTCTCTCAAAAGCTCTGGGAACATTGTGGAAAAGGCGGTGGGAACATTATGGAAAGGGCAGTGGAAACATTGTAAGAGCCAGAGACGTGGGATTACCAGAACAAAATAGTGTCTTCTGGACATGACAAGACCACCGCATTCATGAACTCGAAGCAGCTGTCATTGTCTGCACAAGATCAAGCAGGTCAACATTGTAGCACAGAGTGGTAAGTGTGCATGAGCCATGATCCCTAACTTAGGAGTTACAGGTAGTTGATGGCTTCTAGGGAAGGGAGAATCCATTATCTTGAAGGGTATATGGTCCCTGGTAAATTGACCCCACTCCCGTGGATGGCCCCACATCCAATCGTATAGGAACAGCACAAAATGAAATCAATGGGTTTTTAAATAATAAAAAACAAACAAACAAATAAATAAGGTCATGAAGTTGGGAGAGGAGGGGAGGTGAGAAGAAATTAGGGAAGGTTTGTGGGTTAATTTGATCAGAACACATAGTATGAAATTCTCAAAGGATTGATTTTTAAAAATGTAAAGCAACACTAAAAAGGTAAAGGTTAAGAGACTGACCTTATAACACAAAAGGGCTGGGTTTATAAATGGTGATGCCTGGGTTGTGTTCAATGTCATCAGTTAGATACAGAGGACTTATTCTCACAGCCCCAGCACGTCAGTAAAAAATACCTCTATCCTACAGGCAGATGTTTGGGAGGGACTGGATCTGTTAGCACAAGACACTCTTCAACCTCCTGGCACCACACTTCTTCACCTGAGCTCAGATTCTAAGCTCCTGATCCTTGAAGAATGCTGGCAGGATCAGAGGAACTTCCCAGGAAGGGAGGCAGCTAATGGCTGAGTTCATAAGCTAGATCTGGGTTGCTACAAAACTAGGTTGCTATGGATCATCAGGTATTGCCAGAGTTGTCAGGATCAGAGTCTGGGGTCACCTTTAACAAGCCAGGTCCAGCCACTCATCCTCTCAGCACTGTGGAGGTAGAGGTAGGAAGGTCAAAGCTCAGGGTCATCTTCAGCTAAGTAACAATATTGAGGCCAGTCTGAAGTTATAGAGAAGCTGTATCAAGAGACAGAGAGGGAGAGAGGGAGGGAGGAAGAGAGAGATGGAGGAAGGGAGGGAGTGAGGGAGGGAAACGGAGAGAGGGGGAAAAAGATACATTTCCCCTCTATGTGAATTTAGATTTTGTGTGTGTGTGTGTGTGTGTGTGTGTGTGTGTGTATAAAATGTATATATGACATGAAAGTAAAAGCAACAATATGTGGATGAGGATTAATTGGGTGACAAGAGAGGACAGCAGGGGATTAATATGAGAAAAGAATATGGTAGACACATATGAAAACATCATGGTGAAACTGTCCACTTTATATAATGAATGCATTCTAATTTTTTAAATATATATATATAATAAAGTCAGAGTGAAATGCCATTTCTTGAGTTTCTATGATAGGCAATATAATTCAGTGTTTCTTGGTGACAGGAAACTGTTAAATTTGGATCTGAAATGTCTTCCAGAAGTCTGTGGTTGGGGATGTGGTCTCCAGCTGTTGTGCTATTGGGAGGGAGAAAAGGGAAAAATAGTTCAAAAGAAAAAAAGACCAGCCCTGTGATTTGACAGAGCACCGACAGAGAGGTAAGCTTGTGGCCACTAAAATACAAGTTCTAGGGTTGGGTGTGGGGTGAGTTTGTGAAGAGAAAGGAGTTCTCATGGATCTGAGTGGATACCTATGATTTTAGGCCTAGAAAGCTGCTGGCAGGGAAACGGATGGCTTTGGTGTGCTGGGGGGGGTCTTTATTATTTTTCTATTGAAAGAATTTCATATAATATATTTTGATCATGTTTTCTCTTAGCTTGGCAACTCCTAGTCCTCCCCACCTGGTTTATCACAGCCACAGTGCGAAAAATAACACCCAAGGAGAAAAGCCAGATGCCCCCCTTGCCAGGGAAAGACGGGGAATAAGCTGTAAACCACAGAACACCTGTGTGGAAAAAGTCAGCCACCGGACATGTTTGCATTCCTGCCTTCCCTTCAACTTTCTCTTGCCTCTCCCACAGCCTGAGAAGCCTAAGCTGAACCCACAGCAGGGAAAGCTGTTAATAAATAAGTAAAGTTTTCCTTCTGCAATCTTCAGACCCTCTGCATACAAACCACCTCTTGTGGAAATGCTCAGCGCTCTCGGCCTGGCCCTGAACCACAGCCCACTCAAAGCTGCAAACGGAGTCCAGTTCTGCCCGTAATGACCACAGAGATAAACCTTCGATCGATGTGCTCAATGGGGAATAAGCTGAAGTTGGATAGTTCAGACTATGTGATCTTTTCATTAGGCTAAAACAAACAGCCAAGTCCCCGGCAAGATGAACCCATGCTCTCCTTTCATCTTTATGGGCAAGTAGAAAAGATGTTTGAATCTCTCAGACTAGTGCAGGACTCCATGGTGAGCACTCAGTTCATGGCCAGAGACTCATGCTCCTGCCTTTTTCAGAGAACTCGCGTAGAGTTCAGACAACCCCACACTTCCAGAACAATGGGGGGCAGGAGTCTATCCCACCGGCAGCAGCCTTTTCGGCTTGGGCCAGGCAGAGTTCAATAAAGAAAGGAGATCTACGCCCTCTAAGCATTTCAACGAGTCAGGCTTTTGCACAAGTTATTTTACCGAGAAGTAATCTCCTTATGACCTAAATAAGTATTAATTCTTTCATAAAGTTCAAAAGAAAATGCAAGTTTATCATAGCCACAAAACTATTGCAACGATCTAAATGTGTTTCTTGGGATTGTGATCATTGCTGGGTAATAATATCAGGCAGAAGAAGCTCAATGTTTTCTTAAATCAGTCTAGTGGCTTGCCTGGGACTGCACAGCTAACCAAGTTGGTGTTACTGCGGAGATTCTGGCTAACACAGCCCCTACACTGGCCCTTCACACCACATCATGAAGGTGCACACGGAGGAGAAGAAAGACACACCGAGATCCTCCGAAAATTCATCATGAAAAGACGCTCTGCCTGGTTCAGTGGCCTCAGATGGTAATGCTGCCTGTGAACCTTCCAGAACCCACAGCATCCGTAATTGCTGAGTTTATCGCTGTTCGGTTTATTCCTCTTGCCCGGGATGGTAGATAAGACAAAGCATTCACAGACAGATAAAACATAGCCATTTTTAAAGAAGGAAGAAATTCAGCTGATAAAATACAATTACCTGCTTCTTCGTGGGCCATGTTTACACAGCTCTCTCTCTCTCTCTTTCTCTCTCTCTCTCTCATTTTGTTGCTTTGATTTTTTCTGACAATAAAAAGGCATTTAAGTTATCAAATTTTCAGAAGTTCTATCAAGCAATTGCATGCTCTAGTTTTTTAAGAGTGTGTGTATACACGTGTGTGCCTGCATTTGTGGGTGCACGTGTGTATGTGCGCGTGTGTGTGTGCGCGTGTGTGTGTGTGTGTGTGTGTGTGTGTGTGTGTGTGTGTGTGTGGGTGTGTGTGTGTGCAGACCACAAGTGGATGTCAGGTGACTTCTTTAGTTCCTCTCCACCTGTTCTTTTGCGACATATCTCAGTGAACCTGAAGCTTGCCAGTGCAGCTAGAGTGGATGGCAAGCAAGCTTGAGGATCTGCCTTTCTGCCTCCAGGGCACTGGATTACACACACCCATCCCCATGCCAGCTTGTTCTTTCACACGGAAGCTGGGGATCAGAACCTAAGTACTTCCCCGAGCTTATAGAACATGGAGTCAACTCTACAGTCTTTCAAAGACAATTTTAAGTGTGCAGAGTTCCTAAGCCTGGGGCTTCTGGGCCTCATACTCTTGAGACACAGTTCAGGGAAAGGTATTTCCACTATGCATTTCAGGTTACCCGTCTCTCTAGATGTGGTTCCTCCACACAACATCAACCCACCACTGTCTGAGCTCCTCTCTCCTGCAAGGTGATCTGACAAGTTGTCAGAGCTGTGAAATCTCTTCCCGAGAGTGGAGCTCCTCTTCCGGCTGACACCAGTTTTGGCCTTTTCCTTCTCTCAGCTGGGGATTTCTGGGGAAGTTCAAACTTCTTGGGGTCCATTGTTTCAAAAGATCTGATACAAAGGCAGAGGCACCGGAGTCTCTTTAGGATATCTTCACTCCTTCCAGTGTAGTTAAAAAGCAAAATTTTGTCCCAAAGGATGTCAACCAGATCTCAGCATAAGCAGAAGACTAGAGGTAAAATATCTGGCAATAGAAATGTGGTCCTACTATGAGTGTGGCAGAGTGAAGGTGTCTGAAAAGCCTATCAATCACTCAGGCATTTGGTTCCAAAGTTTCTCCTCTTGTTGCTCTGTGCGACCAACATCAGAATTCTTGAGTATGCTTTATCTCTCCAGCTGGCAAAGAGCTGCGACAAATGTCCCCTCAAGTCCTCTGACTCCCACACTTTGCCTCTCTCCCCTCTGCTGTTCAAGCTGTGTCTGGGGCTTCTGGAAGAATCCTTCCCCAGCTGCTGTCACCCCCTCTTCTCAAACCCCTACAGTCAAGGTCCCCAGGAATTGGGTGTCACCTTGACTGCAGGCTTTTAATCTTATCAGCAGGGGAGAGAGATTTTCCAGCATAAAACAGCGAGAGCTTTGTACATAGTTCCAAATATAATCTAGGAGAAGTGCTGAAAATATGTAGAGCTATAAGAATACTAGGATTTACTGAGAACTCGTCTTATTATTATAGCTGTCCTACTCCTTGGCAAGACACTGAGTCCCCAGGAAAGACACATCTCCTGTCATTTTCAAATCAGCTGGTTAACCTTTTGGTGTCGATTTTAATTCTTGTCATTTGTTCACCCAAGAACACTCACTATACACAAATGTTCTTTCAAATCACAATCTTGGGGCTAGAGAGATGGCCAGGTGGTTAAGAGTATGTGCTTCTCGACAGCTGAACTGAAGGGGGGCTGATATGTAGGGCACCCCACATCAGAGGAGTAAGATATGTGGGAGAAGGGGGAGAAGGTAGAAGGGTGGAATGGGGAAGGGAAGAGGGGGGTGTAACTTGAAGTAATAAATATTTTTTTAAAAAAGAGTATGTGCTTCTCTTGCAAGAGGACTGAGTTCCTTTCCTGATACCCATGTCAAATTGGTCACAACTGCCTAAAACTCCTGCTCCAGGGGATCGGACACCCTCCTTTAGTCTCCATTCATATGCATATGCCATCACACAGACACACTTACATATACATAATTTTTAAAAAAATAAAATAATCTTTAAATAAATCAATCTCTACGTCTCTGTCTGTGTATGTGTGTTTCCTCCTCCCTCTCCCTTCCTCCCCAACTCACAAGGTCCATTTCAGAGTAGAAGAAGGCTTCCACTTGAAGTCCCCAAGATATGCTGGACTCAAATTAGCTCTTGTTCTGCCTCTGCGTCCCAACTACTAGGAGTGCAGGTATCTTACCACACCTGGTTTTAGGTGGTGCTGAGTAGTAAACTCAAGACTTCATATGGCTAGGTGAATGTTTTACTAACTGTTCTAATTTGGAACATTTTAAAGGCATGCACAAATTAGCCATGATTACTCTGACCCTTGCTTAAATCACTAGAAGATTCCTGTATGTCAAGCCACATTGTGCTTCAAGTGTACCTTGCACCTTCAACCTTCTGGAATCTTCCCTCTGCCTACAGAAGAACAGTGACTGAGGTAATTCCCTAAGAGAAGTCATAATTCTTGCCTCACTTAAACCAATTCTATCTCCCAAAACACCGTGTTATATTCCACTTGTCGCCAAGCAAAGCTTCAGTTTCATATTTTAATGGGGCCCCAGTATCCATGAACACTGGCTTCAAGACCCACGCAGGTACAAAATCCCATAGATGCTCAAATCCCTTATATAAAATGATAAATTATTTGAATATAGCCTACACACACCTCCTTATCTTTATCTCATCTCTACATTCATTTCAATAACTATTAATTGCTATGTTGAAAATTATCATGGCCTACTGTTTAGGAGAGAGTAAACCAAAATAGAAGTCTGTGCATATTCAGTACTTACACTAATTTTTTCCCACATATATTCCATCCAGAGTTGACTGACTCTATAGATGTAGGACTCAGAGTTACAGAAAATGACAGTATTTTATGCATCCTGGACTCATACCTGTATCAGACTCTAAGCTCCCTAACTAGTTCATTCTTCCATCACAAGCATCTGAGTCCCCAGGAAAGACACATCTCCTGTCATTTTCATTTTCAAATCAGCTAGTTACCCTTTTGGTGTTGATTTTTTTTTTTTTTTTTTGGTTTTTCGAGACAGGGTTTCTCTGTATAACAGCTCTGGCTGTCCTAGACTCACTTTGTAGACCAGGCTGGCCTCGAACTCACAGATATCCGCCTGCCTCTGCCTCCCAAGTGCTGGGATTAAAGGCGTGCGCCACCACCGCCTGGCATTTGGTGTTGATTTTAATTCTTGTCATTTGTTCACCCAAGAACACTCACTATACACAAATGTTCTTTCAAATCACAATCTTGGGGCTAGAGAGATGGCCAGGTGGTTAAGAGTATGTGCTTCTCCATCACTGGGGAAGAATACACCCTTAATCCCAACACACTAGAGACAGAAACAGGCAGATCTCAGAGCTCAAGGCCACCTGATACAAAACAAACT
>CAJQZJ010032114.1:4846543-4890416 GCA_907164525.1 Lophiomys imhausi
TATTTATTTCTGTTGTTTTGTATTGTATTTATAGTTATAAGAAAAAGAACCATTATTTGGACTGAAAGGGAGAGCTGTTGGGGGGAAAAATAAATACCTTAAACTAAAAAAAAAAAAAAAAAGAAGGGAAGAGGATGGTGGGGCTGAGGGGGAGGAGGGTGGAAGGGTGGGACTGGAGGGGGGAGTAGGGAGGGGATTGTGATTGAGATGTAACTTGAAGAAATAAAAAATAAATTATTAAAAAAAAAAGAGTATGTGCTTCTCTTCTCGACAGCTGAACGAAGAGACCTGGCACACTGTAATTGTTATCTCCCCTAACATGGAACCACCAGAAGAATTTAATAGTAGTATAAAAATTCCCCAAGGCCTTGTGGCAGACAGAACAGTGGACTCTGGGCTCTCTGGCCTGCTCTGTATAGAGAAGGCCTGCATGGATCTGGTGGCAATGCTGGGTCTCTGCCAAACAGCTTATTTTGAAAGGAAACATTGTACAAATAGATCAAATGTACTTATTTATTTGGTGTGTGGGGGTGTGTGTGTGTGCTTGTTCAACTTATGTATGCATAAAGGCCCAAGGTCAACCTCACCATTGTTCTCCAGGCACTGTCCCACCTTGTGATGAGACGAGGGTGTCCTGGAACTCACCCAGCAGTAGGCTAGGATGGCTAGCCAGTGAGCTCTAGAGACCCCACCTATTATTGTCTGCTAAGTGCTGGGATTACTGGTGAGCACTACCATGCCCAGCTTTCTTGTGTATGGATTCCCAAATGTATCTCAGATCCTAATGCTTTCATGACCAGCCCTTTACCAACTGAATGACACCCCCATCCTTGATTTTTCTCTTTTGGGAACTTTCCCCAAGTGACGTAGCAAACACAGGCTGTCACCAGTAGCTCTTGATCACTGGACCTTATCGCCCCCCTTCTCCCCCTTGAAGCAGATGCTCCACCTGGCCTGTGGTAGAGCATCTCCAGGCTAGCCACATGCCTGAATGTGCATGGTTACCAGCAGGGTGTGTCTTAGTTACCAGGTGGCTCCCCTGCAGACCCTCAGCTCACAGGGATGATTGGCAAGCAGTTTGGTAGGATTGCAGCTCACTGCTGCAAAAGGTCTGGAGCCTGTCCTCTGCTCTGCTGTATGTAGGCAGCCCTTTGCCCTGTGACTGGGATGCTTAGTGTGAGCTTGATTGCTTTTTATTTCTTCGATTAGATTATGGCTGTGTTTCTCTCTCTCTCTCTCTCTCTCTCTCTCTCTCTCTCTCTCTCTCTCAAAACAATTTAAAACCACCTTTAGTTTAAGTATCTTATTACCTCAGATTTTTCTTCGATTGTTCCCATCATCGACCTCCTCACCTGAACCTGGAGATAAACCCAGTTCTCACACCTGCTGCAGGAGGCAAGGGGCAGGAGTTTAGAACCACCTAATCTGACCATCACGGTTTTAATTTCCACCATCGAGCAGGAGAGGAAAAAATGAAGCGATGAACAGACCATGTAGCCCTTAAGCAGCCATCTCTCCCTGCTCCCAAACTGAGATCCAATAGCAATTTAGTTTTATCTGTCTAGAAAATCATTATGTGAAGACTTGAAAAGGTCAAGAGAGTCTCAGTTTTCACTTCTTAGACTTTCATCTGCAGCACAAAGAGCTTGAGGAAGCTGACAAGCATGGGGCTAATTTGGTTCACTCAAGCGCCCGCAGGGAAAATATTCAGATTGTCTCAACGAGGATCAGATGGAATCCATAATTCATGGCACACTGTGTCTTTTTCTGCTGGTAAAACACCCGCCTCCAAGATAAAAATAGTTACGGTGAGCTCTGAATGGAGGGGAGTAGAAAATATAAAACAAGAGGGTTGGGGAGATGGCTCCATAAGAAAACTGCTTGATACACAAGTGTGAAGTCCGGGGTTCAGATCCCCAACAACCTCACAAAAGTCAGACGTGACAGCATGTGTCTGTAATTCCAGCACTAGAGAGGGAGAGATAGGACTTCCAGGAGCTTGCTGACCAGCCAGCTCAGCTAAATCACGGAGCTCCAGGTTTGACAAGCGACCTTGTCTCAAAAACTAAGACTGAGGAAGACACATTGTTGACACCCCCCCCCATGCACACGTGTGCACACAAGTGAACACAAACATACCACACAAGTAAAAACGTCCACTCGTGTTCTTTTTCATCCATTCGGACTCAGAGCAACTATTGAGCACCTGCTGTATGATTCCTGGGTACCTGGTGTATGCCAGGCACTTCAAGCCTCTGCCTCAAATCTAAACCCTCAAAGAGCTTAGAAAGTCTAGAGATTCAGGCAAGTAAACCAAGATCTAGAGTACTAAGAGTGTGGCCCACGGCCAAGTATGCCGTGAAGCATTCTATAGCTAAAAGCATTAATTAAAATGGCTAGAACAGTAATGAGGAACCAGTCTGCCTCCATCTTAGGAGGCAGTAGTAAAAACAAAACTAGCTCATTTCTGCTTATGATTAAACCTCTGTTTCTCAAGGATTAGGCTTTGTCCCACCAGTAACTTTAACTACAAATGGCTCTGTACTTCATGTTCCAGGAAATGGCAACTATGTCTTTGTTTCAAAAGGTTACTATGCTCACCCGTTGTTATGACTACCTTACAACTAACTACCTTGTGATCATATCTTTGTTTCAAAAATTGTAAGGATCAAATTGCAACCCTACCCTTGTTCCAAAAGGTTATTATGACCACCTATTGTTATCACTACCTTTTTTTGAGACAGGGTTTCTCTGTGTAGCCCTGGCTGTCCTGGACTCACTTTGTAGACCAGGCTGGCCTTGAACTCACAGAAATCTGCCTGCCTCTGCCTCCCGAGTGCTGAGATTCAAGGCATATAGCACCACGCCCAGCAATTACAGACAGCTGTGAACTGCCATGTGGGTGCTGGGATTTGAACCTGGGTCCTTTGGAAGAACAGTCAGTGCTCTTAACCACTGAGCCATCTGTCCAGCCCGTGCTGTGACTAACTTATGACCACCTTACAGTCATGTCTTGTTTCAGGAGGTCATTATGACTAACTTGCTATGCTTATGTTATGCTCCTGTAACCCCGAGTATTTTGCCCACCAAATCCCCCATTTGGAAACTTCCTACCCCTGAGCCATCAAAGCTGTCTTCCTCACATCCAAGGCAGACTTCTTAAACCCTGTCTTAGGGGGGAGGCAGCCTGGGTACATGAATAAAAAACTTTCTTCAATTAGTTGCTTGCTTTAATAAATTTTGTCATGATCATTTGGGTCGGTGGTCTTTCACCTCGAATTTTTGGATTAACAGTTAACTCAATGGTAGAGTGCTTGCCTAACATGCTTGAGGATATAAGTTCAATCCACAATACTACCAGGAATAAAAAGGATTAATTTTGAAACAGTAAGATGTTAAGAAAGCCTCCTAAGAGGAACTCATTCTAAAATCCTGGCACTTGTAGACAGGAAAATCAAGTTCATCCTCATCTGCATAGTAAGTTTGAGACCACCTTAGACTATATGAGACCCTATATCATAAAAGAAAAATATGCAGAAAACCTCTTTCTCTGCTAGAGCAAGAGGAAGAGCAGCATCCATTGAGAGACCTGCCTTAGGAGATAGACCATTTAGTAACTATTGACACCTGCCATTGGGAGGTTACTCCAAGAGTCAATATACAATGTTACAGAATAAGCATCCCCACTGCAGAAGAGAAGACTGGGAGGTACAATAAGGGTGAATAACCCCAACAAGGCAAACATCAAATCCTGGAACTCAGTGTCCAGTATCTGGAGTCTATATGGAATCTCCTGGGAGCCAAAGCCTTAGCTACTGGGACACTGAATAAAGCCCTGAAAATGTGTAGTTGCTCCAGATGAAATACATAAAGAGAGAAAAACAGAGAGCTTACATTGGCACTATAGGGAAAAGTACAAACTGACAGCAATGGACAGGTGGAGAACTGAGGTAACTAGGAAGATAACTATGAAGATAAAGGCAGGATATGGTTAGTTTCTATATCTTCTGATATTTGTACATCTTAAAAACTCTTGATGCCAGATATGGTAATGATCTTTAATCCAAGCACTGGGGTGGCCGAGGTTGGAGGATCTCTGTAAATTCAAAGTCAGCCTGGTGTACATTGTGAGCTCTAAGACAGTCCGAGCTATATAAAGAGACTCTGTCTCAAAAAAAAAAAAAGAAGGAATAAGGAAGGAAAGAAAGAAAGAGACAGACAGGCAGGCAGGCCTAGAGCCAGGAAGCTATGATCACTCCCAGGGCCACACTTCCTAGGTTTGCATTAATTTGTGTACATGCATGTAGAGGCCAGAGGACCGCCTCGGACATTTTTACTTCTTGAGTACCAAATATGCCTCAGTTTTTCAGAGAGGAACTGACTTGAACTCAATAAATAGGCTAGGCTGGCTAGTCAGTGAGCCCCAGGGATCCTCCCATCTCTTTTTTCCCAAAACTCTAGAGACACATACCACCACACCCAGTTTTACTGTGGGTAATGAATGGTCCTGCTTGCACCAAAAGCACTTTACTAACTGAACCATCTCCCCTACCCCAGGAACATTCTTTGCATCTGCAAAATAAACAAATGAATATCTGGGCACCAGAGCCCCTTCTCCATGGCTTGTGCACCCTGTGCCCCTGTAAGTGTTATTTCTTTGTCTTATTCAGCCCAAGGACATGTTGTTGCATAGTAAGGAACAGTGTCCATGACCCATAGTCTGCTGGACTGAGTCAAATGACACAATCCCCTGCTTGTCACCCAGTCCTGTTCTGATTTCTGCCGAGCCTGCTATAAAGAATCTGGAAAATGCTCTCCCATCACCCCTGCTTCGGCGTGATCAAAAGCTTTCCTGGGTGGCCCTTCAGATACAGCATGGCCTCTCTCTCAGGGAAATAAAAGTAATAGAAATTCTTCCTTCAATGCCATTGGCCTTTGCATAGTGACTCTGTCACCTCTGCAAATTAATAACCAAGCCCAGATCACAGCCCAGATAACATTTCATCTTCAAACGGAAATTTACCATCACAGTGCCTTTCTCTGGTCCAAGATTAGGGGTAACCCCTTGAATATGAGTAGCATTGGAAAAAATGACATAGAATTAGCTTTTTGTTTCCTGAGACCTATAATGCATTTCTAATCAATTTCTATACTTTTAAGTAGCAACATGAATAGAACATCTTAAAAGATTATGTACCATCATAATTAATTGTCCCAAATTCAGAAGAGCCACAAGACCAGGAAGTAAACAAAAGACTAGTTTCTGTTATTCATTTGACATAACACATAAAGCTTTGTTGAATAGCTTCAGATTTGAGAACATGTAAACTGATCAATGAGATAGGACTGGAGAAATGGCTCAGTGGTTAAAATCATGCACCATTTTCAGGGAGATCTTGAGTTTGGTCCCCAGCTCCCACATCCAGCAGCTCACAACTTTGGATAACTCCAGTTCCAGGAAATTCAATGTCCCCTTCTGGCCTCTGAATGCATTACACTGGAGTGTGTAAACCTATGTATAGATACACAACTAAAAATAAAAACTTGTTTTAAACTGATAGGGGAAAAATAGATGCTGGGGAAATATCTGTTACAAAATTGAAGGACTGGCCGTTGTCTCAGTGGGTAAAGCATTTGCTGCAAAAGGATAAGGACCAGAGTTCAAATCCATGAAATGTACATAAATTTCAGATGAATGTGATAGCCACCTGCAATTCCAGAGTTTGAAAGGCAGAGACAGGGCATTCCCGGAAGAAGCTGCTAGACTAGCCTTATCAGTGAACTCTGCAGTCAACAGAGAAACCCTTCCTTGGTATACAAAGTGAAAGGCTTTCAGGAAAGACACATAGGTTAATCTCTGGCCATCACATACATGTGCACCACACATAGGTGAACACACACATATATGCAGGTACATCATACACACACACACATTCAGTGAGAAAAATTAAAAGTAAATTTTAAAGAAATATATGGCAATAAATGAATGCATTCCCATAGTATGTGAGACCCTGACACAAATGGGAGGGGCAGGCTAAAGCAAGAAAAGGGACCCATCCTTGAGCAGAAAAATAAAATCAAGAATGATCAGCCATACAGACAGGCCACATCCTGAAGCGCTATAGTCAACCACAAGCTTGCCTATTCTCCTTCCTAAGGGGAAAGAAAAACTCTGATATTTGAGTCAGGTTCCTCCACACGTGGGCCTTGACACGCATGCACACTTGCACATACACAGAAGACTTTTAAAACCAATAAGACAGCACTAACTTAGCTTAATAATAGCTGAGTTTAGTAATAGCATCTATTAGGACACAGTGTCTGAGGGCAGGATGTGCAAGCAGCTTAGTGGGAGAGCCCTGGCTCAGTCTCTCAGGACAGACAGTGTTATCAGTCATCTGCAGGAGCCGCTTCCAAAGTGCATCATTCACTCATCTTGACAGAGGACACAGTTCATGTCTCACACACCTCTCCATCCCATGCTGGAGGCTCCCCATGATGTGTCAGCTGGCATGCTCCAGAGTGAACATTGAGGCAGGGAGAACTACCTGCTATCCATGACCTTGTTCTTGCTTCGGAGGCATATGCTATCACCATGACTCCTGGCTTATTCTGATCTTCATAAGCAAATGCCCCAATGTAACCCATACTTAGAGGAAGAGGGAGGATTCTGAGATTAAAACACACCTTTCGAAGAAAGGAAAGTTAAAGAATTTGGGGACAGACATTTAATCAACAGTCTCCAGATGCAGCCATGTCTATAGGCTACCGAGCTCTGCATCCTGCCAGTCTTCCTGTATTCTACTATGCTTGACCTTCAGTAATGGGTGGCAAGATGCAAAATCTACTGCAGGAGTATCTAGGAGTTCACCCAATAAAACACAAAGAAAGAGGGGATCCAAGACTGCAGTGCAAAATGCCAACTGCGCATTCTCCCACTAGTTGAAAATATTACAGTATAGGGCTGGGGAGATGGCTCAGTCAGCAAAATGCTTGCCTTTGACCTGAGTTTGACTTTAGAAACCACATGAAAAAGTGAGCTATGTTGGCATGTACTTGTGATCCCAGTGGTGAGGAAGCAGAGGTAAGTGGGTCCTCACTGGCCAGCCAACTAGACATTTGATGAGTTCCAGGCCAGTGAGAGACCCTGACTCAAAAGAAGAAATGGAGGGCTAAACGGCACCTGAGGTTGAGCTTTGGCCTCCATGTGTATGTGCATACATGTGTAACCACACACATGTGCACAAATATGCAATATATACTCATGAAAAATATTAGATAAAAATAAAAGATAGATGTTTCTACTATTCTTCTTGCTTAACACATGATGACAACAAAATTGTAAGAGACCAACAATAAAAGAGAACATATTGAAGGTTATTCTACTAAGAAGCCCAGGTAACACCACAAGGACTCCTCAAGGTTTCTGGTAAGTCCAGATCCTTGTTTGTTGAAGAAAGGAATGGCAGAGCAGAGTAGATATATGGTTAAAGGGAAAAATACATACATTAGAAGGAAAATGTCAGAAGTTTTGTGGAGTAAAACTAGACTTATTGATAAAGACCAAAGTTCAAAGTATTTTCAAACAGAAATGTACTTGGTGTTTGTTTTTTAAAATCTCATGTTATTTGCAGTTAGAACTGAACTGTTGATAACATAGCTCTTCTGTAAGAAATTGATTCTCGCACATTTACCTACAGCTTCTGCTGTTTTATGAGCTTCTGGTAAATGTAGCGTCTGCCTTTTCCTTGTATTTTACACGTTCATCTGCCGGTCTCGGATAAAACTAATCACAGGCTTCATTCTTTCCTTGTGACAGATGTATAAACAAGTCCTGCACACATGCTAAGGCAATCTATACATTTTCAGTGTCTGTACACTTCTTCCATATGTGCCTGGATTCTTTGGTGTTGTGCATAAACAATTCAGATCATGCTTCATTAAAACTACAATTTGTTTGTAGGGTGGTTACATATGAGTGACCACGGAGTGTCACTCTTCTTTCCTCCTGGGATGATAACTCCATAACATCCACCCTCCATATCATTTACTGACACACACACACACACACATATATATTCAGTAAATACATATATATATATATTATTCAGTAAATATATAGATATTTTCAGTATATATATATTCAGAAATATATATATTCAGTAAATATATATATTCTTCAATAAATATATAGATATTTTATATATATATATATATTTCAGCAAATATGTCTTCAAGAAAGGTGTTGAAGAAATGATCCAGTCCCTAAAGTGCTTTTTTCGACTTGAGTTCTGTCCCACAGAGGCAGGTACAGTAGTTCACATTTCCAATCCCAATGCTGGCAAGGCAGAGACAGGAGGATCCCTGGGGCTTGTGACCCAGAAAGTGAAGTCAATCAGGAAGGTCCAGGTTCAGTGAGAGGCCTGGCATCAAAAAGTAAGGTGGGGACTGAGGAGATGCTTCAGTGGGTAAAACACTTGTTTCACAAGCCTGAGCACCTGAGTTCAGAGTCCCAGCTCCCACGTAAAAAGGCACGGCTAGGCAGCACTACAAACTCCAGTGTTGGCAGGAGCAGAGCACATGGGGATGGAGAAAAATGATCCTTGGGGCTTTGGCCAGCAAGTATTGCTAATCTGTGAGCACAGGGTTCAGTGAGTGACCCTGTCTGAAAATGTAGAAAGTAACTGAAGATATCACTTCTGGTGTTCACATGCAACTATAAAGATATATTAACACTCGGGGCCTCATGATGACAAGGAAAGCATTGTACCCAGTGAGCTCTCTTCCCAGCCTTGTGCCTTTCCGTAACAAAGCACTTTGCAACAGATTCTTACCTCTAGGTCTGGGTCTGTGGAATGTGACCTAAGACACACACTGAAATCCTGAAAAACAATGAATCCAATAAACACTCTTACAAGCACTTGTGTGTAGAAGGTTCCAGCAAGGGTTTCTGGGATAGGACAAGACTCTTTGCCCTTGACAGCTCAGAGACAATAGGAAAAAAAATCTAGTAACTACTGGAGATTACCACGCTCTTCGGAAGCTCTTAAAGCCCTCACACACTCTCCATATGGTACAATCCAGGAAAAAAAAAAAAGCCATCATTTGGTATTTGTATCAGCCAGGAAAGGTAAGGCTAGGCTATCCCAGAAAGGAATTTCCAATCATCAACACAACACAGCAATAAATGTTTATTTCATCATTATACATGAGATGGCTTTGAACCAACCCAGCTCTACCCTTAACTGCTTGTCATACTCAAAAATGACTGGGCATGTGCTGAGAATGTGGCATCTGAGATAAAGGCCAGCTGGTCAGAACTCCTGATAAATGACAAGAATTCTCCTGGGAAAACACAACACAAACAAACACACACACACACACACACACACACACACACACACACACACACACATCCACTCACCCTACAGAAGGAGCCCCTGACAGACTGAAGTATAGATCCCACCGAAGTCCACCTTGGAGAACCAATGAGTTTTATTGGGTTTACTTACAGGAGCACAAATGGCTCAAAGACAGCTACCTTACCAATGCCCATACCAGCATAGCTGACAGCTCACAAAAGCTGGAAACCTGGAACACACTGCACAGCTTGCAGGCAGCTCAAAAGGCTGGAGAGTGTCCTCTTCAAGTGATTCAATAGGTCTAAACCTCTTCCAGGCAGATCAGCTGGTTTCTGCTTCTTCCAGGCAACTGGTCTGGTCTTATTTTCAGCCTGGCTTGTCTGAGAGTCTTCACTGCACCTTGGACTTTCAGCAGTCTTTACTGTTCACACTTGGTTAAGGCCTAGTGAATCCTGCTAGTTTCAGGGACTTCTTGGCACTCTTTTGAGTTGTTTACTCTCTGTCTTAATGAGTCTCTCTGCAGGACCAGGTGTTTCAATCCTGGAGGAAACTGTTCAACACTGGTTTCACTTAGCCATGGGATAGTATCTGACACTTTAGGCCTGGGAATCTGTATCTATCTCCTGGTATTAAAACCAGTGCAGGGGACTAGGAAGATAGTTCAATTAATAAAGTTCTTTCCTTAAAAGCATGAGGTCCTATGCTTGATTCTCAGAATTCATCTCAAGCCCATGACTATGGGCTCCTCTAATCCTAGCACTGGGGAAGGGGACTGGAAACAAAAGAATCTTCATTGCTGAGTGGCCAGGCAGCCTAGCCACAATGGCAAGTTCTACATTTAGTGAGAGACCCTGTCTCAAAATATAAGGTGGATATGGATGTAGGAAGATACCTCACATCAACCTCTGGTCTCCACTTGTGCCTGCAGAAGTGAGTGCACTTTCATGTGTACACACACACACGCACATGCACAAATATGCATGTAATGAAAAGAGAGGAGAGATAGTGCCTTTGGAGAGTGAGACAAGAACATGGACAGAGAAATTCATTACTTTTATTGACAAGAATGAATCTACAGAAATGCAAAAGAGAAACATCTGTCTAAATCTATGCGTAAGCAGGGAGCCTTTGAAGGTAGTTCTCCTAGGTTACACTTATTTCCAGAGGTGCATTTTATTTTCTTTTGCATTTTTCAAAAACACAATTCTGAAATTAATTGAAAAGTAGTGCTTTTCAAAGTCACAGGGTACGGTGTGATACTTTAAGATATGCCATGATTAGATCAGGGTAACAGGAAAGGCACATTCTACATCGGCAAAATCTGTTATATCTTACCTCAAGGTTGGTAGAGAAAGCAATCAAGTTCTAGGACTCCCAGAATGCTTTGCTCTACCAAGAAGTTGTTGCTTGACAGCATGAACCTGACCACCACCTCCTTCCATCCTCTCTTCTCCCTCCTTCATTCCCTCCTACTCTTCTTCCTGTTGATTCGTGCTCTTTCTCAAAAATGATTTTCCATAAGATATGTCAGCCAAGCAAGACAAATAGACGCAGGGCAGACACTCCCCTGAAGGCAGCCTCACTTACTCTAATAAAACACGTGGTTTTCTTCACAAAGGAAATTGTGCAAACAGTCTCAGAACATCTGTGGCCTTGGCAGTTCTGGGACAGTGAGAGACATGATGTTGGTTTAACCATACTGAGGGAGACAGGGAAAGATTTCATGTTTTAATATATAATTTCCATGATTCATCTGCTCTTAGGTACTCAATGTCTCTGCATACATTGCAATAAATATCTACACATCTAAGTTCTGAATTTCTTACCTCATAACCCAGAAGGACAAACTTAAGTGTTCTCTCTATGATTGTGAAGTTTGCTCAATCAGACACAAAATGAGAACAAGATCAAAAGATCAGACACCTTGGCATACTCTTTCTGTTGAAAAGAGAATACACATATAATTTAAACACAAAGCCAGAAGGCCCTGTTTTTATTTATAATCCACTTGAAAGAGACAGTTTCTATGGCAGCAAGAAATAAGAGGGTTTTTTTTTTTCAAATAAGCTATTGAATTGACAAACATCCACTCACCCCAATAAGAGTATTTTTTCTTTGATGATATACAAGAACTGATGAACTGGGGCATATTTATGCCTTAATGTTTGTTCTACAATTTTTGAGAAAATACATGGAGAGGGCTTTTCTTCCTTCTATAACTGGGTTTCTTCTGAGGTTCTGTGCCAGGATTTGCAGACACTCATACAGAAGGAAAAGGACAACAGTCAATTATTTCTATTAGGCAGAAACAGTGGGTGTGTGAGAGGGAAGAGGAGATGGAAATCTACCATTGAAGCTTTCAAAGAACACAATTTAAGAGGGCTCAGAGAGCTGTTGACATACTGATAAGACAAACAGTTGCATGATTGATTTTTATTCCTGTGATCAAAAGAAGAAACATTCTGTCTTTTCATCACTAGTAAGTACAGTCAGTAGATTCAACATCAGCTGAGTCTGGAAATGTCAGCATCAGACTCTGAGATGTGAGGACCGCTGTGCTTCGGAAGTGTGGATGTAATAGTCACTTTCCTGATTACCTTTAACTGGTGGCTTCATCCAGAGTACCTGAGAAAGGGGTTTCAGTTGAAGGATTGCAACTGAATCAGATTGGCCTGTGTATTTAAGGGGGTGGTGTATTTTTATCATTAATTGACACAAGTGGGCCCAGCTCACCATGGATGACATCATTCCCTGGGCAAGTGGTGTAACCGAACTTTTTAAATTATTAAGTATTTATTTATTGATAACTATTCACTTATAACAAATACCAACAATTTCTTAACTATTAACCCTACAAATTCCTGCAACCCCTTTAACCTAACCACTAAAACTATTGATAATTATTTTCCTAACCTTTTAGAAGGATACAATCTCTGGGGCAGGTCTTCAGTCATCAGGAACACAGTCTCTGGGGTAGACTCTTTAATGCACTTAGCAGTCCTTTTTTCTGGAATATCTCAGATGTAGATTCGTCAGGGTAAATTGGCTATCGCAATCTCACCTTAAATAAGGCTTGAGGCTTTCTTCTCTCTGGGAGACCTCAGCCATCCGTAGGCCAACTTATTTCCTTCGTATCAGCAACTCTGCCGCCTTGCCTCAGTCCTTAAAGCCAGCCAGAGTTTTTTTTAGGCCACTGTTCAGACAGGTCAAACCCCTCTAGGCAAAAGCTGAGCAACAGGGTTTAGTCCTTGGCCTTTTGCTGTCTTGCTGAGACTTTCTCTGTTCACCAGCTTCTTTCTGCCTCAGGGAGATCTGGTCATCAGTTCACCTGCACTTTCTCCAACAGGACTCTTGGAGCTCTCTAGCATGGGGGTGGGGGGCACTCTAGCTCCATCCTTAAATAGGATCTCTCCTTGTTTCGCCTGTTTCAGCTTAATTTTGGCTCTTCCCACTTAGCAGCTGAAAACAATGCCAGGTCAAATACTTTGTTTCTTAGTCCATTAAGTCTTTCCTGTTTTTCCTGGCTTCAACCTTGTTTTTCAGTCCATTAAATCTCCTGTTTGTTTCCTGTTTTCACCTGACTTCATCCTTGTTTTTCCACAAGCTGATAAGCTAATCGCTCATAGCCAAGTTGATCTTCATGCCCCGAAATAAGAGACTGTATCAGAAACCCCTATATATTTACTAAATTATCTAATTTATATTAATCTAACTCCCTACGAAGTGGTCCTGGGATACAGAATAAAGGTAACCTAAGAATAGGCTGAAAACAGCGTTCCTCCATGGTTTCTGCTTCAAGTCCCTACCTTGACTTCTCTCAATTATGGACTGAGATTTGGAAGTATAAGCCAAATAAATTGTTCCTTCCCATAAGTGGCTTTTGGCCAGAGTGTTTGTCACAGAAATAGGATGAACCTAGTAGAGCCATCAGGGACCCACTGGATAGGGATCAGTCAGTAAAGCACAAGGACATGAGTTCAAATCCCAGAGTAAAACAAAAAATTAAAAACAAAACAAACAACAACCAAAAGTACACTTGTGAACAAAGAGCTGGGGAGGTTGAGACAGGAGACTCTCGGGAGCTCAGGGCGGTCAAACAAGCCTAATTGGTAAGCTCCAGGCCAGAAAAATACTCTGTTGCCAAATACAGGACAGATGGGGTGTGAAGAGCAGCACGGGAGGCTGTTCTCTGGCGTTTACAAGCACACACATATGCAGGAGCATGTGGGCAGTCACACACACACACACACACACACACACACACACACACACAGAGAGAGAGAGAGACCTACTGTTTAAGGAATATTATCCTCAGAGCGATTTGGCTGACACTTACTGCACTCTAGAATTTTTTTTTAAAAAATGCTTTAATGGCAGCAGGAGAGGATCTGAACATAAAAGAAGAATGATTCCAGAGAAATAAGAATTGAGAGGAGACAGGTGCTAGCTGTTGGCAACCCTGACTTCTCTCCCAAGTCATACCTACATGTCAAACTGACCTATTGGCCATCTCCATTTATGTGTGCCTAGCAATTCAAGCTCACTGCCAAAGTAGATTCCATCCTTTATGCAGATTGGCTTTTCTTGGTACAAACAACCCAATACCTATACCACCATCCATGTGGCCAACAATGAAACTGTAAGACTGTAAAAATTAATACATACAAGGCCTTCTCCTCCTTCATGAGACCCTGACCTCACTTCTCCTAGAGACATTCCACAGAACTCAGTCCTTGGGACTATCTGAACTTACATAGCTGACTGGTTTGCTCTCACTCCCCAATCCCCACTTGCTTCATTGCCTAAACATCCCCTTTGTTCCCTTTGTGCTTAAAACTGCCTGAAAACTGTTTTGGTTCATTCACTCCTCTACGGAGGAAGTCGAACCCCGATGCGTCAGCTTAAATAAACCTCTTGTATATTACAGAGAATCTGGGGCATTGGTGGTCTCTGGGCATCAGGATTCGGGGAGTCCCCTTAGGGTTCAACAAAATAACTAGAAAGACACTCCCACACCCTGACTTCTCCTCAACATCATTTCCTACATTCTGTCATCTCCCAAGGTCACAGGGGCCATGCCCAGCATTCTACCCAAGGAGAGACCTATAACACTTACTGCACAGTGTATTTGTGTACCCAAATGCAGACACATTTCCAGTTGTGTCAGAAGAGTAGGGTGGGAGAAAAAGGCAGTGAGATTAATATGTGGGAAAAGACAAAGACTGCAAAGAAAACTGGAGACCCCTGACCAACAGCTAATACAAGCAACCAAGCTTGAGGAAAGCCAGGCTCTACAAATGCAAAAGGGGAAATGTCAGGGGTCCACCTGAGTCTGTGACCCAGCACCCTTGAGCTTTACCTTTTCTGTCTCTCTAACTCTCTTCCATTCTCCAGGATGCCTCCCTCTTTCTTAATCAACTGTCTGTGTCTCTGAAACTATCCATGGGCCGCTGGTCCAATTCCCTGTTATGGAACACAAGAACCTTAAAAGTCCTGTGAGCACCCTCTGAACTTCAATATCTGCCTATAAAAATGTCACATTTAAAATCTCCAGTGGTGGTCCAAAACTTTTGGAATTGTTTAAAATCTTGAGCTGAGCCATCAAGATGAGTCCCTGTCTGGATCTCCAATTCCACATCCCAGACATTCCTTCTGTGTCCTGCCACCATTGCTTCTGTTTCACAATTATTGCCACCCTCCCTGTCTTCCTACCAGCCAGGCTGCATGTAGGAGGCAGCACACTGGCTCAGTGTCACAAGTGTACAGGGCACAGACAGAGTTTTCAAGGAGTGTCACTGGGCCTCGGAGGCCACAGAAACTATGAGCAATGGTCAGGAGCTTGTGACTTGCTCCTTCCTTCTCCTACTGTTCTGGCACCTGTCATATTTCAAACTGAACTGACAGGCCATCAGATTTCCTTGCTAGCAGAACAGCCATTTACAGAGAGTACCTATGTGTGGGAACTTTTTCCAATCTCATTTTAATATCAGAAAAACTAAGCACTAAGTCAGGATTTTTATTCCCATTCCTTAGATAAGAGAAGTGCGTTACAATATGGGAAGGAGGCAGTATCTCTCCATTCTTCCTAAGAACAGTCTTAATGTGCCTCACCAAGAGAAATACAATATTAGACCATGCCTTTCTGCCTACTCTTTTCACAAATCCTAAAAGTTATAAATAACTGGCTTCTAGGATTTACACATCCCACATGAACACACACATATATATACCCCACATGCATTACCGTCACAGACACATACATCCCAGAACCACATACCCACACACACTACTACTACATGTACAATCACACACACACACATCCACATGTACACACATACACCCAACAGCCACATAAAATCAAATATGCATATATACACACCCTACATATCCCACATGCATACACACATACATACCACATGCACATACAATCACATATACCTCACATGCACACACCCCACCCCACATGTGTATACATATACCATACACACACATGTTCATAGTAACACACATACACATACATAACAGGCACATACGATGAACATGCACACCATATGCATACTGTTTTGTTTTCATTCTGTTGCTGTGATGAACACCATATCCAAAAGCAATTTGGGGAAGAAAGGGTCTATTCAGCTTATATGTTCAGACCACAATCCATCACTGAGGGAAGTCCAAGAAAAATCTCAAGACAGAAACCTGAAGGAAGGACTTTTGCCATTCCACACAACATTACCTCTAACGAAGGAACTCATCCAAGCTGAAGAAATACAACATAAGCTATTCAGGATGCCACTTGATGGCTCACTCACAGATTAATGCTTAGCTTGCTTTCTTACAAAGCCTAGAGCTACCTGCCTAGGGATAGTGTAGCCCACACTGGGCTGGGTCCTTCCACACTGATCATTCATAAAAGAATTCCCCATAGACATGATCACAGGTGAATTTGGTCTGGACGATCCCTCAATTGAGACTCCCATTTCAGGTGACTCTAGGCTGCATCAAGTTGACAGTTAAAGCCAAGTAGGACACACACAAACACCACATGCATACATACAGCTCCTCTGTGAGCTTATCTGAGCAGAAAATTTTTAGAAGAAACCGATGATTTATTGAACCAGGTATAAAAGCAAGTATGAACTATATGTTATACACATGCATGCACATGCACTGCACGTGAGCACATGCATGAGCACACACACACACACACACACACACACACACACACACACACATATATATATATACAGAGAGAGAGAAGAAGAAGAAGAGGAGGAGGAGGAGGAGGAGGAAGAGGAAGAGGAAGAGGAAGAGGAAGAGGAAGAGGAAGAAGAAGAAGAAGAAGAAGAAGAAGAAGAAGAAGAAGAAGAATTAGAAGAAAGAGAAGAGGATAATGCAAGTTGCAGTAGAATACATATTGTATGTCGTGACTTGAATCTTAAATGTCCCCCAAAACTCATGTGTTGAACACTTGGTCTCTAGCTGACAGCAGTACTGAGGTGTTAAGAATTTAAGTGGGTCCTAGTAAAAGAAAGTTAGGCCTTTTGGGGCATTCATTTCCTTGAAGGAGATATTGAACCCCATCACTGCCCCTCTCTTTGGTCAATAGGGGGTGAGCAGCTGTGGTCTATCAGGCACTCCCCTGTGATGACTTGCCCAAATGCAACAGAGACCTCCAACTAAATCGAAAGGCCCAAAAACTGAGAGCAGAACAAACCTTTTTCCTTTGAAGCTGATATCTCAGGTACTTTGTCAGAGCAGCAGAGAGCTGGCTGACACGATACACTGAACAAAAGAAGGTGAAAAATGAGGCTATATATTGACATTTTCTTCCATATGCATAAAGAAACTATAATCTATAGACACTTAGAGAGATAGGTGAAAGTTGGGCACTTGAATGAGAGAAGTGATAGGAGTTGAGTATTTTTTAAGTGTATGTATATGATATCTATTCAAAAATTGAATTAAAGGAACTGGAAAGATGGCTGAGCAGTTCAGAGCACTTGTAGCTCTTCCAAAAGACCTGAATTCAGTTCCCAGCACCCTGGTCAGGCTGCTCACAGCTGTCTGTAATTCCAGGTCCAGGAATTTATAGCCCTCTCTGCCCTTGGCAGATACACACATATGTTGAAAATAAAGATAATTTTTAAAATTGAATTAAAAAGAAAACTTTCCTTTTCATAGCCTAAAAAGCTCTTCCACATTTGCCATCTTAAAATCCTGAGTTTGTACTAACCCCATTTTACATGTTTAAAAAAAATCATATTTTTTGGAAGAATTAAATGATTTGAAGAAAAACTACTATGATTTGAGGTTGTATTCTTTTAAAACACATAACTGAAATCTCAACTCTTTTTTTTTATGTAAGTATGTAGGGGTTAGATAAATTAGATTTAGAAAATATATAGGAGTTTCTGATACTGTCTCTTAATTCGGGGCCCGAAGAGCATTATCAGCATGAAGTCAGCAAAAACAGGAAAGATTTAATAGACTGAAAAACAAGGGTGAAGTCAGGAAAAACAGGAAAGACTCAATAGACTTGAAGAAACAAAGTATCTGGCCTGACATTGTTTTCAGCTGCTAAGTGGGCGGAGCCCAAATTAAGCTGAAACAGAGTTCCTCCTATTTAAGGACAGTGCATGGAGCCCAGAAAGAGAAGAGGCCCCTGATGCTAGAGAGCTCCAAGAGTCCTGCTGAAAAAAGGGCTGGCCATTGATGGCCAGCTCTCTCCCTGAAGCAGAAAGAAGCCGGTGAGCAAAGAAAGCCTGAGCAAGACACCAAAAGGCCAAGGACTGGACCCTGTGGCTCAGCTTTTGCCTGGAGGGGTTTGATCTGTCCGATCAGTGGCCTAGGGGAAACTGTGCTTGGCTTTAAGGACTGAGGCAGAGCAGCTGAGTTCCTGATTCAAAAGAAGTAAGGTGGCCTGCAGACGGCTGGGGTCTCCCACAGAGAAGAAAGCATGAAGCCTTATTTAAGGTGAGACTGCAATAACCAACTTACCCTGACGAACCTGCATCTGAGAGATCCAGAAAAAGGACTGCTAAGTGCGTTAAAGAATCTACAACAAAGACTGTGTTCCTGACGACAGAGGACCTGCCCCAGAGACTGTATCATTCTAAAAGGTTATGAAAGTAGTTGTTATAATTATCAATAGGTTTAGTGGATAGGTTAAAGGTTAAAGGGGTTGTAGGAATTTATAGGATTAATAGTTAAGAAATTGTTGGTGTTTGTTATGAGTGAATTTAGTAATAAATAAATAAGTGTTAAATAATAATTTAAAAGTTCGGTTACATAAGTACGTTATTTTTTTTCTTCAAGTTACATCTCAGTCACAAACCCTTCCCTAATCCCCCTTCCTGTCCCACCCTTCCACCCTCTTCCCCCCCAACAGCTTCCCTTTTCAATCCAACAAATGGTTCTTTCTCTTATAACAGTAAATTCTATACAAAACAGCAGAATTACATATGCCACATTTATGAGAGTTAAATGGCCCAGTATACCTTCCCAATGTCCAGTTCATACATATTTGGCCCCTGACTTTAACCTTCTACCTTCTAACCATCTCCATGAGTTTAAAGTTCTATAACTGACTTAGCTTTCATACTAACTTGCATCACTATTATAACCATCTTCTTAGATCTAGAACGCCCTCTTGATTCCTAAACAACTCAAAATTTAGCTATGAGACTCAAGCTGTCTATTCTTCAACCACCTCAGAGAGCTGAGGAGGATAAATATATCTGAATATATAGGAAGTGCAGGGCCTGCAGCTTCCAATACTAAGAAATGACAAACCAGTGACTACCTGGACAGTTCCCATTTTCTCTCCATACATTCCAGCATCAGTCTTCAGCCTTTTGGTCCTGTTTCTCTGACAGACATTTATTGTAGAACAGAGATTGTGAAGGACTAACCTACCCTGTCTTGGCAGAGCTAGGCTGTTGACTTCCCTGCTACCAAGTTTTGTCCTTTTTGGACAGCGGTCTGTCTGCAGTTGAAGCAAGGAGTTTTTACATGCCAAGAGATAGGCTTGCCACTAATTCAACCATCTCACACTGGAGATTCTTCAATGCTTATCTTCTACTTGGAGTAGAATAGGGGTTGCTGTCAGGAGCTGATATGTCACGATATCAAAAAAAATCTTAATTTAAGACCACATCTTTGAATGCCATATTCTGTAGATCTCTTGGGGTTTTTGAAGATGCCCTATCTATCTCTTGTATTTAGATAAGCAAATGTTGCTTGTCTCTTAACAACTTGATTACTGAGTAGCTTAGAGAATATCTGTGATAGACTGTCATAGTAGCTAACAAGGTGACATGCATGCATGACTAGGAGTTTGTTTTTCTTAACTATCCTAAACAGTTTAAGACGGTTGGTATCAAGAGGCCAGAGCTTCACATTTCATTTTTAAGTATCTCTAGGTACGATACCATTAGGAAGTGTTACCTTTAATTTTGTATCAATATACGAAGATCTGTTCAAATGTGGCTAAATATACTCTTAATTTTGTATCAATATACAAAGATCAATGCCTATGCGGCCCAATACAATCTTAATATTGCATCCATATACAAGGGTCAATACCAGTGTGGCCAACTATAATCTTAATTTTGTATCAATATACAAATATCAATACCGACGTAGTCCAATACAATCTTATTTTTGCACAATAAACAATGGTCAATACCACTTTAGCCAAATATACTACTAATTTTGTATCAATATACAAAGGTATAAGGGCATATTCAATAATCTGACCCTTCTTCTTTGTCCTTCCTGTGCTATGTCTATGTCTCAATTTTTCTCAAGTCCATGCATTCCTACATAGGAGATAAAGAAGGATACAGAAAAGGGAAAGAAGGAATACCCTAGGTCTAACCTCCAAAACCCATTAAACAGGACCATTTAACAATTCGTAATCTCTTCCCCTAAATAACAGAGTTTTCAGTTGTCCTTCAAATAACCAAAAAAGGCGGGGGGAGAAACACCCTCCCCACCATCTGGGTATGGGACGTCTCTCTCTTAAAATGACTTCCTGCTGATTTGGGTCGTAGTAAACCTGTTTGGGGCCCGACCCAAAATGGAAAAATGGTTAAAAATGTTAGTACAATCCTTTTATGTTCAGTCCTTCTGTTCTCAGCTGTTTAGATGTCCTAAGGAGTTTGCAGGCAGAAGCTGAACTTCCAGGCTTTACTGAGGTTCTGGCTGGGGCATTGTGTAGAGCTGAATGGTCTTAGCGATATTGAGTTGTTGTGGTTGTAGGCTTTTGATGGAGACAGCTATTGAGGGAGTCTGTCAGGCTGAATCATCTGGGTCACTCGTCTTCTTTTGGTGTCTGATTCTGTTTTCTGCTGAGGTTTCCGTTTTCCAGTTGTCCCTGGGTTCCTTGAATGGATGCTTTGATTCTCCTGGAAAGATAAGAACAGAGCCCTGCCCTAATCCTCACTCAGGGACAATCACCCTCTTTTTTTTGGGGGGGGGGTAGGTAATATTTCTCCTGAAGCAAATTTGGTTTTTTGACAATATATAAAGTGTTATCTTTCAATCTGTTTTAAAGAAGAAATTATTTTGTTATTTTGGAGCTAAACCAGCTTTAGTGTATATATTTTGAGATCTCCAAGGACAATTTGTTTGTATTGAGTGGGCCTTTTGTAAGTAGCTTTTAAACGTAGGTCCTTCCAAATCCTATGTGTGTGTCTCTGCATTCTAATTATTGGGATCAGAGACCTGTGGTTCCCATCTGAAGGGATTAAAGATGTGATCCACCACTCCTGGATCGAAGTTTTTCTCTATTTAGAGTTTGTTTTGTATCAGGCTGACCTTGAGCTCTGAGATCTGCCTGTTTCTGTCTCTAGTGTGTTGGGGTTAAGGGTGTACTCTTCTTGAATGATGGGATTAAGGGTGTGTACCCTCACCACCCTGTTCCGTGTAACTCTAGAATTTATAAGTCCACTGACTCTATGGTGCTCCTCCCATCTCTGCTGAAGTTAAAGGCATGGGTTAACACCACATTTCTCCTGTATTTTACCTTAGCTTTATGTTTTTTCGACACTTGGAGGTTTATAAAACCAGGTTGAACGGCTGTATCCTTTATTTTATTTACAGTGTTTTAATGTTGTTACCTGCTTTTTTTTTAATTAATAAATTTATTTGTTTGTTGCTACAGGTTACATCCTTAACATATTGTCCTCTTTTCCCGCTTCCCAGCCCCACCCTCCCATGCTCTACCCCCTGACCCTTCCGTCTTGATCCTCTGGGGTGGAGTGTCCCTGCCTAACAGTCTCTCACCACAGATCAGGAGTCATATGAGGGCCAAGAGCCTCTTCATACACCAGGGGCCTACGAGGCAGTACTGTCAGTGAAAGGTGTCTCCTTGCTACGGAGGGAAAACTATAAAAAGACCAACAGACACACAAACCCACAAAAACAAAGAACAACAACAAAAAAGAGAGGAAAAAGAAAAAGAAAAAAAAGGAAAAGGAAAAGGAAAAAGAAAAAGAAATGAAAAAAAAAGTTTATGTCCATGTTCCTTTTGGTGTGTTGGTTGTAGTACAGATATCCTGTACGATATAGCTAAAATCCTACTATAAGTGAATAGATGTCGTGTGCATCCTTCTGAGTCTGGGTTAGCTCACTCAGGATGAGCTTCTCTAGATCCATCCATTTGGTTGCAAATTGCATGATTTCATTGTTTCTTATAGCTGAGTAATATTCCATTGTATAGATGTACCACAGTTTTTTAATCCATTCTTCAGTTGAGGGACATCTGGGTTGTTTCCAGTTTCTAGCTATTACAAATAAGGCTGCTATGAACATAGACGAGGAGACTTCCCTATGTCTCTGTGAGAGGTCCTTTGGGTGTATACCCAGAAGTGGTATGGCTGGGTCCTGAGGCAAAGTTATTCCAAGGTTTCTAAGATATCTCCAGACAGACCTCCATAGTGGTTGCACAAGCCTGCACTCCCACCAGCAATGGAGTAGGGTTCCCCTTTCTCCACACCCTCGCCAGCATGTGCTGTCATTTGAGCTCTTTATCTTAGCCATTCTGACAGGTGTGAGATGGAATCTCAGGGTCGTCTTGAGTTGCATTTCTCTGATGATTAAGGATGTTGAAGGGACTCTATCACTTTCCATAATGCAGAATTGTCATCGTTTTCATGTGTTACTGTTGGTGTGAGGTCATCCGAATTGGATGAGCTAGGATAATTCTGCTTTGTTGGAATCATATTTCCTTGATTTCTATTTTTTTCTTGGACCTTTGGCCATGTGGGTGTGTTTATCTGTCTGTTCTTGTCGTTTTCTGTGCTTGGATCCACAGGGGATGCTTTGGTGAAGGAGTTGAATTGCTTGGCTATCTGTCATTGCTTACAGGGTGATCTCAGGGTCACTGTGGTTTTAATAGCCTGAATCGCTGTGAGCTGGTGCAGCCTATTCCCAGGTAGTGAGTAATGGTCCGGGATTGTTTCACTGCTCCCAGTTCAGACTTCTCTATGTTGCACACTGAGTGATCAGCCTGTAATGGTTCAGAATCAAAGGCCACAATCGCCATGTGGCCTTTGATTCTGCCTGCTGTGTGTTGGGATCGATCTTACCAGGCGCCTCTCCAAATGGGAGTTCCCAAATCCCGGATTTAGTGGCTTCCGTGTCTGCGAGAGATGGGGGAAGAGCCTTGCCCTGGGACTTTTAACAGTCCCTTGGGAGCTGTGAGTGTTCCTGGGGGGGCCAGACCCTCCGGTTTTTGCACAGTGTCCAACAACTCTGTGTTTTCTATGGCTCTTCTCTCCCACATTCAAAATGCGTCCGTGCAGTTCACCGCCATCTTGGCCCCCTCGAAATCTCAACTCTTAATGCTCTGCCATCATTATCTTGTTGACCAAAAGCAACTTACAGGATAAAAGGATCAATTTTAACCTGCACATCACAGTCCATCACAAAGGAAACTCAAGGCAGGAACTTGAAAGCATAACTGTTTGCTATTCCACATGGTATTAGCTCTGGCCACAGAACTCACTTCACAGACAAGAAGTACAGAGGAACCATGGCAGATATTGGCCTCTGGATGTTCCACAGGCTTGCTAGCTATCTTATATAGCCCAGTCGCACCTGCCTACACATGGTGTTGCCCACAGTGGGCTGGGACATTATAAATCAATTAACTCATAAAACATGCCTACATGCCAGTCTGATCTAGGCAATTCATGTCTCAGGGTGGCTCTCCACCTGTGGGCCTCGGCCCCTTTGGGGTCAAAGGATCCTTTCCTAGGGGTCTCCTAAGACCATTTGAAAACAGTTATTTACAGTGAGATTCATAACAAAAGAAAAAGTGCAGTTATGAAGTAGCAATGAAATAATTTTATGGTTGGGGGTCACCATGGCATGAGGAACTGTATTAAAATGTCACAGCATTAGGAAGGTTGAAAACCACTGACTTATCTGTGTCAGATTGACAATGAAGGCTAACTATGGTACACATGCTGATGGAATTAATAAATAGAGCTTAGGCAGGTGAGATAATTCTTCTATTATTATAAAGCTCTTGCATTATTATTATTAATTCACTAGGCTAAAAATTTTGATCTCCTACATTTGTGTCTTATTTTATAACCAAGAAGAAGGGAAGAAGGGAATGAAGGAAAGGACAGGCAAAATTATGTAGAAAACAAATCTCAAAGTCCTTCCATTTTGGTAGCAAAATTATGTCCTTTACACACAAGGATTTATAACCCCTAATTCTCAGGACCTATAAATATGTTGCCTTATATGGGAAAAATCAGTATGAGAATAGTGTTGTCTGGGCCCATGCCCAGGACTCTTGGGGCAGGGATGAGCTGGCACAGAGTCAAGACCCAGACTCCAGGGTCCAGTAAGTGGCAAAAGCAGATCTATTTATTTCAAGAAGAGAGTGCACCCTTTATAACCTCTGCCCAGAGTCCCATTGGCTCCTGAATTGCAGGCTGCTGCGGCTCTTCCTCATTGGCTCATGTCTTATTACCTGGTATAGTGTCATCAATCTCCAGACAGGTTCAGACAGGCCTCAGGCCAGGCATGTTCAGGCAAGCCCCAGCAGGTCTCAGGCCAGTTGCATACAGAAGCCCAGCCATATATGTGCTGATTAGCAGCAGGCCTTGTTCCTCCTACATATTCATCCTTTTGTTTTAATTTTTAATTTTTTGGCAATTCAGTGAGAACCAGAGTTCTTAATCCCTGATCTTGTTGACCCCCACCTCAGGGACCTGCATTATACTAATGAACTGTGCCTGTCTTAGGTTTACCTGCTGGACAGGTTCTTATCCTTCATTGACTACCAGTCCTGAAAGGGTGGCATCCCTGGAGAGTGTATAGGGTGTTTAAAATATTAAACAGAGGCTTAACAGAACTCCATGAACAAGGCCCATATCACCTCTTATCACCTCTTTGGGTGGGCTGTGGTCTGGACATTCCAAAGCCATGAGCACCTGCAGGGTAGTCTGTTGATGGAGCATTGCCAGGCAATGTGTTGTAAAAGACACTTAGGCAGAATGATTAATATTACCACAATCCCTCCCATAATGTCATAGGTGACTATCCAGGAGGGGTCAAAAATTTTTTTGATGTTATTCCATACCAGTTCTATGAACCCCATATCGAGGGAAAGCACTGGGACCCTGATCTCATTGAGTTTAGAAATGCTTTCCCTCAGTAGAATAGAGTAATTGAGGAATTTGTTTGACCAAGTCCTCTTTATATAATGAGACAACTGTTGGTGTGCTTCAGTGAAACTGTGCACTTGGTAGGGGTGAGACACAGGGACATGTCCCTAACTAATGATAATTCTTTGCCCAAGAGGTCAATTTGCTGTTGTAAGATACAAACGGCCTGATAAAGTTGTTGATTTAGTAATTCCTGCACTTGGAGCGTCTCAGCTGATTTAGATATAACATCATTGATGGCCTCCACTGCTGTAGGCCGGTATCAGAGAGTACCCTGACATCGACTAAATCCTCAATCGAGGCTGTCAGGGCAGTAATAGGGCCCACCCTGGGGTCAAGGTCTCTAGTAGAATGTACCCATTTCAAGTTGGAGCATTAAGCCCCTCCCAAATTAACAGCTTGATCATCCATGTCCTCGGTAGGGCCCTGGATCCAACCTATGATCCACTGCCTCAGTGACTCTAGTGAGGAAGTCACTAAATGACTCCCCTGATTGTTGAACCACATTACAGAAATCGGTGGATGGGTCACCAGGGATGCGTACATTGAGGGTGGGCTTGTGCTTCTGCCTGGTCATCATAAGCAGACCACCATTTTAAGAAGACAGCAGGCTCTAGGATGGTTTTGAGGAGACTGTACCAGTCATAATGGGTCTGTAATTGTATGGACCATTGACACAGAACTTGCTCAAAATAGAGGGAATCAGGTCCCAATTCATTGGCAGCCTTCCTAATCATTTTGAATTCTAAACTGTCTAGCAAGCAACCTTATCTTATCAGCAGGGGGTATCGCCCTGATTTCAGAGATCTGCCTGTTTCTGCCTCCAATGTGCTAGGATTAAGGGCATGTGCCACCACCACCCTGCTCAAATATTTGACTTAAATCTCAGATAATAGTAGCTCTGTAACTCAGAGAACAATTCTGAACTGCAGTGACATCCCAAATCTGTCCAAAATCCTTAGTAAATCTCTCATGTTTCAGCAATGCCAAACCACAAGAATATCCTTTCTACCTCCTGATATACAGAAAATCAAAGACATATAACCAAAATTCAAACAAAGAAACAAGAATGATGCCTCCCTGGGGAGATACACCAACAGACCAACAAAGGGAAAAAGAGAGAACACCCCACCCCATGCTTACCGCTCACAGGGGAAAAGAACATACAACATTTACAACATTAAGGAGCCAACTCACTGAAGAAATGCTGAAAGGCATGTGTTTGTGCCAAGGATGAGGAAGAATCCAGGGGATGAGCAATTGACAAGCAAGGAGGCTAGTGTCAAAAGCAGAAGGCAAAAACAAGAGCCCAAAAAAACAAAGGTTGTGATGAAAAAATAGACCCTGACCCAGGGGTGGTCAAAACTCATGCCTGTATGGGTAAAGAGACCACCATTGGGGAACAGATGTTGCCTGGGCCCATGCCCAGAACTCTTGGGGGCAGGGATGAACTAGCACAGAGTCAATGACCCAGACACCAGGAGTCCGGTAAGTGGCAAAAGCAGACCCATTTATTTCAAGAAAAGAGTGCACCCTTTATAACCTCTACCCAGAGTCCCATTGGCTCCTGAACTTCAGGCTGCTGCTGTGGCTCTTCCGCTTTGGCTCATTATCTTTACCTGGTGTGGCATCATCAATCTCCTGGCAGGTCCGGACAGGTCTCAGGCCAGGCATGTTCGGCCATGCGTAGGCAGGTCTCAAGCCAATTGCATAGGGAAGCCCAGCTACATATGTGCTGTTTAGCAACAGGCCTTGTTCCTGATCAATGGCAGGCCTTGTTCCTCCTAAAAAGTAGCAGTTGGAATGATGTAGTTGCTGACTTAAAGGAGGAAGTGGAGTGGAAGCCAGCAATAGTAACAATTTCAGTTTTGATAAAGACCCTGTCTCAAAGAAACAAGATGGAGAGAGACAGAGGAAGACACCCGGTGTCAACCTCTGGCCTCCACCCACACCAGCACTCAAACACATGTACAGCAAATTCAGAGAATCAATGGTTAAAGTGAAAATTACAGACTTCAAACAAGCAACAAGGATCTGCCCATGGTGAAGCCACAAATCTTGTAACTTAGGCGAGGTCAATGCACCCAAGTCACTCATGGTATCATTCCCAATTTAAGACAGGCTATCACATCAAGACCTGACAGAAGTAAGAGAACACAGAGAAAAACATAGAAGCCAAATTTTGGCAATATTTGTTACCACTCCTATGATTTATTCATTTTTATTACACTTGCCTCGGCCCTCAAGTGATTGTACCAAAATATCACATGTTGGATGGTATTGAAACACCCAGGGGAGGGAAGTCCCTCTGCCGACTCCCAACACTCGGGATATCACAGCCACCCAAAAACTCGCAAGAGACCTTCTTGATGCAATTGCAAGAGGTTTATTTCGGGGGGCGGGGGATCAGTGCACTGAGGATGCCACTCATATCCCACACAGGGGTAGAGGAGCTGCGACCCCAATTTGGGGGAGAGTAGGCTATTTAAACTACAACCCAAGGGGGTGAGGGGAAATACAAGTGGAAAGTACCAGCCCAGCCCATTATTTACCACAACCCAGGGGTGAGGGGAAATGCAGGTGGAATGTACCAGCCCATTAGTTAGTCAGCAGGAAACATCCTACACCTGTTTTTCTCAGGAATGAATTTAATCTTACTTCACTATCGGCTTTGTGGTTAGCTAGTTCCTGGAGCGTGGCTGGCCTGACTCCACTGCCTGCCACGAGGGTCTCTAAAATTGTTATTCCTCTCATTCCCCACTCCTTCTAGACCATTGTTCTAATCTTAGAACCTATGCATGTTTCATCAAATTCATAATCATCATACCCTCGCAAACCTTGATATTGTTATCTCAGCATTAAAATCTGTACGGTACTTATTCTTAATTGATGAAAGCACTGAGGGGCCTGTACTAGCGCAGCTGTTCCAGTGTTAGATCTAATCCTAAAATTATAGCTAAAGTCAGGGAAATAGGCTCTCTTAAATCGCTTAGGGCGGAAACCAAACTCATCCACAAAGGCATCTGTGGGGAGATAGAGTACTCTAGGCATAAATTGTGTTAACATATAATAATCTTTGGTATCATTAAAGATATTAGTGGCAACACAGGGAGTTAATCCTGTGTTGCAGGCCCATCATTTATTATAGGCAGCTGGTGGGTTTCCTAAACAAGTCCCTTTCCCTGATTTCATGTCATGAGCAGGCGTCATGGTTGGTGGTGTTATTAAAAGTACCCAGCATAGTGATGCCCTCATAGTAAGGGAGTCCAGAAGTTAAACAGAGCCAACATCCTCTACACCGCCTAGCCACACTCCTGTCCCTACCTTCCCTTGGACAGATGTAAAAATCTTGTTGAGCCAGCCCATAGTGCCCCTCTGGCCTCCCACACCCGAACTTTGCTCCTAGCCCTTTAGGGTGTCTTCATCGAGGGTCCCTCCCAGGGAGGTTCTGGGGGTCTGCCTCAGGAATATCCCACTGTTCCAGGCCTGTAGCTAGCTGGCAGAAGTCAGGAAAGGGAGGGGGCTACATTAGAGATTGACCAGACGACTTCCCCAGTTTGGGAAGCTACCTGTCAAGTAAGTTTTGAGGGTCATGAGGGTTGTCATTCCCCATCTGGAGGGCACCTGCAACACAGGGGCAGCTTAAGAGGGTCTACAGTCTTTTTTAATCTTTATTTATCCTTGGAAGGTTTAGGAGCTCTCTTTACGTGTGAGGCGTGGATCCAAGCAGAGATGTCCTCTATCTTCATTGTGGTGGGGGTGGTTAGGAGCACCAGGTATGGTCCCTTCCAGTGAGGCTCAAGGTTCCCAGCTCGATGGCACCGAGCTCGATGGCACTGGATGAGTACGGCATCTCCAACCTGGAACTGATGAGGCACGCTCAGGTCTCTAGCTTCATAAGCCTCCCTAAGCTGCTCCCAGGCCTCTCACCGAACTACTTTAAGGGCTTTCATGAGGGTGAACAAGGGGTTAGAAAGGACAACATCAGGATCAAATATTTTACCTGCCTCAGTGAGAAGAGGCGTCCACCCCCCCCCCCCACACACACACACAGAATCTCATAGGGTGTCAACTTGAATCGTCCCGGGGTATTCCTGACCCAGAACAGGGCAAAAGGAAGTAGGGCTGTCCAGTCTCCCCCACCGGTCTATAAGGCTAATTTAGTCAAGGTCTCTTTTAGGGTTTTATTTATCCTTTCTACCTGTCCTGAACTCTGGGGATGATAGGCACAATGTAATTTTTATTTAATCCCCAGGTGAGTGGCCAGTCCCTGACTTACCTGGGCAACGAAAGCGGGTCCATTTTCAGACCCAATTACCTTGGGTATTCCAAATCTCAGAAAAATTTCTTTAAGAATCTTCTTAGCCACTGTATTAGCGGTCTCAGTCCTTGTAGGGAAGGCCTCTACCCACCGTGAAAATGTATCTATAAAAACTAAAAGATATTTGTTTCCATATTTAGCCAGCCTAATTTTTGTAAAATCTACTTTCCAATAGGTGCCCGGTCTATCACCCCGGAGTTTTTTTCCCAGATTATACATGGAAGGTCTGGTTTTAGTCAGAGCACAAGCTTTGCAGTTCCTGACTATCTCCGTTATTAAATCAGAAAGTTCAATTACATAATAGTCAGAGGACCTTACCACATCTTTTAGTTTTTTTCTCCTAGGTAATTCCGACGGTGTAAATTGGTGACATACTCGTGTCCTTCTTCTTGAGGCAGGACTCGTTTACCATCCTCTGTTTTAACCATACCACAAGGTGATTCTCCAGCCAACCCTAGTTTTTTTATGGCCTGCAAGTCTTCAGGGGTATACCTGAAGCTGGTTTCTCTGACATTTTTAAAACCAAGGGTAGTTAAGATCATTGTCCCTTGGGCAACTCTTTTGGCTTCTATATCTGCCATCTGATTTCCTTTAGCCACTGCATCCTGTGCCTTCTGATGTCCAAGGCAGTGGATAATAGCCACCTTCTTTGGCAGATGTATAGCCTCAATCCTTTTTTTATTTTTAATGTCCTTCTCCGCTGATGTCAACAGCCCCCTTTGTCTATATATTGCCCCATGCACATGGGCGTTGGCAAAAGCATACCTGCTATCAGTATAAATATTGATGGACTTTCCCTCTGCCATCTTCAGGCCTTGTGTTAATGCAATAAGTTCAGCTTTCTGGGCAGAAGTTCCTTCTGGCAGGCTGCTAGCCCAAATCACTTGCCTCCCATCCACCACTGCAGCTCCCACCATCCGCTTACCTTCAACCATGAAGCTGTTTCCACCAGTTTACCAGTTCGGACTTCCTAGCCAGGGTTGGTCTTCTGCCAGGAGATCAGGGCAGCGGTGGACGGGAGCAGAGCATTGGTCTCAGGTAGTAGAGTAGCAGGATTCAGGACATCCAAGGGAGCAAATATCACCCTCTCAGTCAATAATAGACTCTGGTAGTGGGTCATTCCAGCATTAGTCATCCACCAGTCAGGGGGCTGTCGGATAATGCTCTCAAGGGCATGGGGTGCCACCACTGTAATCTGTTGTCCCAAAGTCAGTTTATCAACATCCTTGACAAGTAAGGCCACAGCCGCAATAGCTTTTAGGCATGTGGGCCATCTGCTTGCAACAGGATCCAGTTTCTTAGATAAGTAGGCCACCAGACTCTTCCAAGGTCTGAGTAAGAACACCTCTGGCAATCCCTGTCCTTTCATCCACAGATAGAGTGAAAGACTTGGTTAAGACTGGTAGGGCTAAAGCTGGTGCCGTTAACAAGGCCTTTTTGATATCTTTAAAGGCCTTCTGATGTTCAGAGGTCCAGGTGAACCCTCCTCCCTCCTTGGTGAGGGGAAATAAGGGGGGTGTCAGCATAGTGAAACCTGGAATTCTTAGTCTACAAAAACCAGCAGTGCCCAGGAATTCTCTTACCTGGTGTGGGGTGGTTGGGACAGGAATCTGTGTGATAGTCTTTTTCCTGGCTTCTGTCAGCCATCGCTTCCCATCTCTCAGGGTGTATCCCAGATAGGTGACCTAAGTTTTACACAACTGAGCCTTCTTAGCAGAAGCCCAATATCGCAACTCACCAAGTTCCGCCAGCAGTCTCTTGGTTCCTTGGAGACACTCAGGTTTAGTTGATGCTGCCAAGAGTAAATCATCTACGTACTGCAACAATGTTAGTTGAGGATTTTCAGCTCTGAAGGAAGCCAGATCTCGATGAAGAGCTTCATCAAAGAGGGTAGGGGAGTTTTTTAATCCTTGTGGCAATCTAGTCCAAGTCAATTGTCCCGTTAATCCATTGTCAGGGTCTCTCCATTTAAAAGCAAAGACGGGTTGACTGTCAGGATGTAACTTTAAGCAGAAAAAAAAACATCTTTTTTTCGTTCCCATTTGGTCTGGGTCTTCTGTTGCCCAGGTTCCCTGTCTGTCTAGGCCTTGTCCTTTTTTTTCTCTTTCCCCTACAACTGTGGCCAGTATTTTAGTCAAGTTTTTTTTTTTTCATGTTTGCGATCCCACCTATCCTCTCTTTTTTCTCTCTCTCTTTTATGATACATTTTTCCTGCTTCTCTAACAAGATTTCTATAAAGGCGATAGCCACAGCCACTCATTGTCCCTCAGAGGTCAGGTCAAAGGGAGTGTAACGCCTATAGGCTTTCATCCATCTCTCAAGGAGCATAGATGGTGGCTCAATAGGACCCTGAAGTACTTTTCTTACCTTAGCCAAATTGGTGGGTCGCCAAGCGTGCCTCTGAGACCTGCCACTAGAGTCCAGCGGAAAAACTGTCAGCTGCTTCCTACCTGCAGCCGTGTTGAAGTCCCAATCTGGTCGATCAAGGGGGAACCCAGCGTCAATCTCATTCAGGAGGGTAGTGGTGGTCCCATTGTCTCCTGGGACATTCTTTCGTGCCTCCAATAGGATTCTCTTCCCTCTCCTCTGTGGTGAAGAGAACCTGCAAAGGCTGCTGACAATCATCCCAGGTGGGTTGGTGAGAAAACATCAGGGATTCCACCAAACCTGTAAGACTAGCAGGGTTTTTAGAGAAAGGCGGGTGGTTAGCTTTTTAATTATATAAATCAGCCGAGGAGAAAGGCCAATATTATAAGGGTTGCAAAGCTGGTGGGTCTACGGGGTGGGGGGAGGGGGTGGGCACGACCGTTCGGAGAGGTAGGGCCACAGTGGAATCGGGTCTCTCTGGGCTCAACCCTCTCCAGGTCTGAGTGCCAGTTGCCGGCCCTCCCCCCTCTGCTCCTGGGGGATGCCTGGGGGTAGGGGGGTGGCGGTGGTGGGCTCGGCCACTCGGGTGGCTCCTCAATCTCAGGATAGATCTTAGGTGGAGCCGAAGGTGTTGTTTTCGAAGCTGGCTTTTGTTTTAATTTGGCCTCTATGCCACGGAGAGCCAGGGCTTGGGAGCCTGGCTTTTTTTTTTTTCACCCAAGGTTTTACCCATGGGGGTGGGTTCTGGACCAGGTCTTGCCAAACAGTAATGTATGGATGTTGATCAGGATGAGACCCTGGTCCTTCCTTAAAGACAATGGCTTTTACCTCAAAAATAATGGTCCAATCAAAAGTCCCTTCGGGGGGCCACCCAACATCAAAAGTAGACCACTCCAAAGCACAAAAAGTCTGCCACGGTCTTTTTTTAATCTCAACTGACAAATTATGAGCGCTAGTTCTAACTTCAGTCCAATGATCCAGTGTCAAACTTAGAGGAGTCGTTACAGTCTGTCCCATTGTCACAAGTAACACAAAACACAAACACAAGATACACAGAAAAACACTAAGAAAAATCCTTCTCAATCTCGAATGCCAGCACCACTCCAGAGAAACAAACGGCCGGGAGATCTCTCACGTCCCCTCTCTCAAAAGGACCACTGTATCCTCCCCAGTACCCAAATGGGGCCCTCCCAGGCGTCCCTGGGGTCCCCTGTCCTCATGAGATGTCTCCCAGGGCTACAGCCGCTGATCCACCAGCACATCTGCCTGATCACCCCATCTGTCTCCTCAAGAGATGGAAACGGCTGTTAAACCGAAAGCAACCTTCACGAAGTCAACTTTTGCTCAACTTTTGCGCAAACCATATAACAGAACCAGACAACAGAGACAGAAATTTCACAAACCAGACAACAGAATAGGCCCAAGACACAGAAATCTCACCTCCAAGTGGGTTCTTGTGGAGATTGGGGTGGCCGCAAATTCCCGGCCAATGCACCAAATGAAAGACCCAGGGGAGGGAAGTCCCTCTCCCGTGGGATATCATGGCCACCCAAAAACTCGCAAGAGACCTTCTTGATGCAATCACAAGAGGTTTATTTCGGGGGGGGGGATCAGTGTACTGAGGACGCCACTCATATACCATGCAGGGGTAGAGGAGCTGCGACCCCAATTTGGGGGAGAGTAGGCTATTTAAACTACAACCCAAGGGGGTGAGGGGAAATACAAGTGGAAAGTACCACCCCAGCCCATTGTTTACCACAACCCAAGGGGGGGAGGAGAAATATAGGTGGAATGTACCAGCCCATTGTTTACCACAACCAAAGGGGGTGAGGGCAAATGCAGGTGGAATGTACCAGCCCATTAGTTAGTCAGCAGGAAACATCCTACACCTGTTTTTCTCAGGAATGAATTTAATCTTACTTCACCATCGGCTTTGTGATTAGCTAGTTCCTGGAGCGTGGCTGGCCTGACTCCACTGCCTGCCACAGGGGTCTCTAAAATTTTTATTCCTCTCATTATAAAAACTATACAAATTTGTTCCCTATAGTTCTACTTTCTAGATGAAAGTACAGGGCAAAGACACCAGCATGTTGGTGTCTGGTGATTGGTTCTTTGTGATGGATGGTGGCTTTTTACTGAATTATCTATCACATGGTAGATGGGAAAAGTCTCTCTCTCTCTCTCTCTCTCTCTCTCACACACACACACACACACACACACACACACACACACACACACACTTAAAGTCTGGCTTTATGCTCTCTCTAATCACCACCCAAAGGTTCTACCTCCTAATACCATCTCCTTGGTGGTTAGAACTTCACACTAGTAATTCTGAGGAGACACAGCAGCACTCGTCCACAGTAGTGTTCTCTCCAAATACAACATAGGTGAAGAGTAGCTCTATCTGCTAAGAAAGAAATGCTGTAATGGTTGGGTATGTTTGTCAGGACCCAGAATCACCTCCAGCCATACCTCCAGGCATGTCTGTAAAGTGTTGTGTTGGTTAGGCTAATTGAAGTAGGGATGGGGTCCTGGATGAAGTAAAAAAGAGAAAAAAAAGCCTGAGCACCCACATTCATCTCTCCGCTTCCTGAGAATAGATGCAAAGTGACCAGTTGCCTCCAACTCTTGCTGTCATGACTTCCCTGCCACTGTGGACTGTGTCCCTTGAACTGAAACCAGAAGGAAAACCTCCTTTAAATTGCTTTAAATCGGGCATTTTGTCACTCACACCACAACTGACTAATCAAGATTCAAATCTGGCAAGGGAAGGTAAGAAGGCATCAGTTCATTTCCAAGAGACCTGAAAATAGCATAGAGGTAAAGGAGTCCATCAACTAAGGAAGGAAGTAGAACAGAGAAGGGAGAGGTAAAAGCAGCAGGAGGGAAGGCAAAAGAGCCTGGTGAGATCCTGGAAGCAAGACTCCCAGACAGACCTGTCCTGTTCATTTCAGGCATGTTTTGGCAGCTCTCATCACAACTTAGCTCAGCAACAATGCACATTTCTGTCCAGAAGAGGAAAGGTGGGCCATGAATTTACACATGCAACTTGCTCCCACCTAGGCAGGGCTGTTACCTTCCACTTTCAAGTCTCCACTCTCAATTACACCGCTATGTAGGAAAAAGGAATGCTGTATTTTAATATTGCCATGGGCGCAGTTTGACCTTTAAATCACATTATTTAAATATTAATGACATAGCAGGAAAGCAGCCTACTGACAGGTGTTATACAAGTCAGACCAAATAGGATACTAAATCTGAGCATGGCTTTGAATCTCCCATTAGAGATAATGAGGAATAGACATGTGTTTCCACACGCTGTCCGGCGCCCAGTCGCTCCACATCTAGTCAGAATAAATTAACTGAACATGGTGTCTGAAGGGAAAGAAATAATCACTCTTCCTTCAAACTGATACTTAATGACTTCTGCTACTCTGGGTGATAATAACCGGAAAGGGCCTGTTTGTTTCTCAGACTTTGAAGTCGAGGCCTTGCTGGGGCTGCAAAGAGAGAGACTATATCTCTGCCTCCCAAATGACCCTAGCTTGCCTGTCCCCCTCTTCCACCTGACTGACTTGACAGCAACAGGTGCTTCCAGGTGAGTCTTTTAGGTACTATCACTGGAAAGTGAAACTTACCAGGGTGAGTGACAAAGACCCCAAAGGATGGAAGGTGGTTGTGCTGCTATTTCCTCCTACGTGAAATGTCCCATATAGGCTCAGTAAGTTCCTAAAACTTCCAAGATTCACAAGGTCTGCCTGACATGGTTATACATGCAGAAACAACTGCTGGGCAAGGGAGATTCTCCAACTGGCTAAGCTGCCTGTAAGTCTTACAGAGACACTCCTCTCCCACGATGAAGTGGGCTCTTGGTGACCCAGCTACTTTGAGTGGTCTATGTTCCTGTAACCAACCCCTCACCCAAATTATTGCAAGTAACCCCAATAAACCCATCAGTTCACTAAGCTAGACACAGGTGGAATTATTTCTTTGGCCTGTTATCAGTGTCCTATCTAGGGTGAATAAATACTTGTTCACATCTCTCCAATTTGAGTCTGACAAGCAAAGTGCATAGCTCCTTGCTCATAGACCCCAGGCTGGGGTTCCTTAACCTCGGCTGGACACTGATGAGCAGTGGGAGAAAGATTTAATGAGTATTCTAGGTTGTTTAGTAGCATTCCTAGAATCTGCTCTCTAAATGTCAGTCTTCGGTTGTTATATCCAGAAGTACACGCAAGCATTTCACTCTGCCCTGAAGTCAAGCTAAATATATCTCAATATTGTGAGAAAGACAGAGTTTTGACTGGACCCTCTTAAAATTTACAACTATGCCTAAGAATAAAATTGACATAAGACAAGTGAACATAATCAAAGCGTGCAAATTAGTTAACACAAGTTTCACATGCCACAGAGCCTTAGATGGGTAAACATAAGCACATATATACTGCTCTACTTTCATCTCTGTTACTGAGATAAAACACCCTGACAAAGGATAACTTACAGGAGAAAGGGTTCATTCAGTTCACAATTCCAAGTCACAGTCCATCACAGCAGGGAAGTCAAAGCAGGAACTTGAAAAAACTAGTCAGATACACAGTCAAGAGCAGAGAAAGAAACACATGCCTATTCCTGCCCATCAATCTCTATATTGTCTAGGAAATGGTGCCATCCACAGTGGGCTGGGTCTTCTCACATCAATTAACAATCAAGACAGACATGCCCTGTGGTGGTTTGAATACAAATGACCACCATAGGCTCAATTGTTTGAATGCTTGGTCATTAGGGCATTGTGCTACTTGAGAGAGACTGGGAGGTTTAGTCTTGCTGAAGTGGGTGTGGCATTGTTGGAGGAAGCGTGTCACCCGGAATGGGCTTTGAGGATGTGGAAGCCTAACCAAGGCCCAGTGGCTCTTTCTCTTCCTGCTGCCTGCAGATCTGGATGTAGAACTCTCAGCTACCTCTCCTGCACCTTGTCTGCCTGCGTGCTTCCATGCTTCCTCCATAGTGAAAAGAGATCAAACCTCTGAAACTATAAGCAAGTTCCAATTAAATCCTTGCCTTTATAAGAGTTGCCATGGTCATGATGTCTCTTCACAGCAATAGAACACTGACTGAGACACACCTCTAGGCCAATCTGATATAGAAAATTCCTCATTAGTCTCTTTTCCTATGCGATTCCAAATTGTGTCAAGTTGGGAATTAAAAATGTCACAAATCCTGAATTCAATAGAGAGTCATAAAGTGAGAAAATGTGGGAAAGCAGGGAGGCATGGAGTAAGGTAGTTAATTAACAAGAGAAAAGGATAGGAAATTTAGGGATAACCTAACAAGTTTGTGAAATTTTTCCTGGCCTTAGATCTTTCTCCCCTTTTTAAATATGTGTGTGTGTATTTGTTTATTTGTGTTTACGTGTGTGTGCATGAGTCTGCATATGTACATTGCAGTCAGAGGGCAGCACTGTTCCTTGGTCACTATCCACCTTTTCTTCTTCCAGATAACATCTCAAACTGGACTGGAACCCTCCAAGTAGGCTGTGTTGGTTGGCCAATGAACTCCAGGGAACTACTTGTTCCTGACTCCCAAGCTCTGGGATTGCAAGTACATGCATACCAACATGCCCTGCATTTTTAATGTGTGTTTTCAAACTCAAGTCCTCAGGTTTATACAGCAAACATTTTACAGACTAAGGATTTAAAGGATAGCTCATAAGCCACCCTCATCCAAAGAACAGGCCTGCTGAATGGTCCAGGATCCAAGGGTCAGCTTGAGGTGGGAGAACAGGTTCCTTAACACAGAGAATAATGGGGGCAAGGGGAGGAAGCTGGGCAGCCTGTATCATTCTTATCTCTCTCCAGGGTTAATATGACAAACTGCCTGAAAATCCCCTCTTTGAGTGCAATATGTCCGCATACCTCTCACCACCATAATTACACATCCTGCTTTGGACCTGTTCACTCACTTTCCTCCCCCACACACAGAAGAAAGGATGAAAGAATTCACCCAGCACAGCCAGAGGGAGGCAGTTCCCAACACTCCTGTGGTGACCACAATGGCTACAGTCCAGCAAACCCTCAGACTGGAGGAAGACAAAGAGTTCTCATCTAAGGGGAAAATGTCCTAAGGAGAGAAAAAAAAAGTCAAAATTAGGAAAGCATTTAATTTAGAGAAAGTAAAAGCCCCACCTTTCCATGAGATGGAACCCATCCATGCATGACACTGGTAGCTTAAAACCTGTAACAGAATATTTTTATTTATAAACATTTATATTTATTAATACTTAACAAACATCTATAAATACCTAAATCCTATAACCTAAAACATATAATCTAAAAATCTATAATCTATCTAAGAATATCTCAATACCCAAGAACACTCTAATACCCATCTAAAAACACTTACCTACCATTATTTTAACTTTTTTAAAAGGATATTAACATTCTTAGTGTAGGTCCGTCCAGGCAGGGTGACTTGGTTTACGGCAGTCTCATCAGGTAGTATCTTTTAAGCTTAAAGTCTGTTGGGCCTTACTTTGCCAGTTTGCAAAGCCAATTTATTTCAACCACCAAATTGTGGCCAGTTTATGAAGTCAGTCTGTTCCAACTGCCAAACTGAGGCCGGCCTTTTCCACAGCTAAGATTCGCCTCCATGGTCTCTTTGGCCTGGGCAAGCATCACTCCCTTAAGACTCTCTAAATGGCTTCTGAACTTGGTTTGTCTCCCTCATTTTTTGGGGGTGGCACTCTGGGACCCCAAGACAGATGTTTTCAGGGAACTTTCTCTCAACAGGTTTTATTCCAGGCCTTTGTCTCTATCATGGTCTAAATTCTGTTAATGGCGTACCTTTGCTATTTGCTTCTTCAGCATGACTTCTCAGTTGGTGAAGGCAGGAGGAAGAGAGAGTGACTGCATGGAGCCCCTGGCTTATATATCACATTATCTCATGATCCTTGGTAGTCTAGAGGCTCCATGAGATTTCTGGCGATGCCCAACAGTCCCTGTTGCTTCTCACAGCAACTGACATCATCTGTGAGGCTTTCATGGTTTCTTAACCACACCCCTTCAATGGGGGATATCGTCAGGCCACAACTGGCTTTGTCCATATCAGCAAGGGATGCCAAGCTTTCCTTATGTGCTGCCAGATGCTAATCTGAACTGCCTACTAACTCACTAATAGGCTTAACTTCTACCACAGGTATCTCCCCAGCCCCACCTTTCCACGAGATGGAACCCATCCATCCATGACACTGCTCTGGTGGCTTAAAACCTGAGACTAGAGAGGTTACAGACCTAGAGAAAAACCAAATACTATTGTTCTGCTAAGAAAACATCCAATAAAATGACTAATGATATTCTGCTGTAACCATATGTCTTAGTTAGTCCATTGTTATGAAGCAACGCCATAACCAAGGCAACTTTTATAAATAAAAACATTTAATTGGGGCCAGCTTATAGTTTCAGAGGTTTAGTCCATTATCATCATGGTGGGAAGGATGACGGCATCCAGACAGACATGGTGCTGGAGAAGTCGAGAGTTCTATATCTTGATCCACAAACAACAGAAGGAGACAGTGTACTACACTGGGCATAGATGGAGCATATATAAGACCTCAAAGCCCACCTTCACAGTGATAACTTCCTCCAAGGTCACATCTATTCCAATAAGGCCACACCTCCTAATAGTGCTACTCCCTATGGGCCAAACAACTTAAACAAATGAGTCTATGGAGGTCATTCCTATTCAAACCACCACACCATAGATCTATGTTTTCAGCCATGATCAGAGAAGCTTCTTCCTGCAGAAGATAGAAACTAATACAGAGATCCATAACTAGACAATATGCTGAGAGTGAGAGATCTTGGAACATTCAGTTCTAAATTATTTGTCTTCATCAAAATCTTCCCTTCAGGGCTCAGGGAGCTATGCAGAAGCATCAGAAAGATGTAAGAGCCTATGGCTTGTTATACATGATTACTATGGCTGTGCTGAAATGCATGACCCAAGCAATTCAGGGAGGAAAGGGTTTGTTTGGCTTATGCTTCCACAACACAGTTTGACATCAAAGGAAGTCAGGATAGGAACTCAAAGACAGCAGGATCCTGAAGGTGGGAGCTGGTGTAGAAGCCACAAAAGGGTTCTGCTTGCTGGGTTGCTGCCCCTGGCTTGCTCAGCCTCCTTGCTTGCTTGCTTTTTTAAATTTAAATTTTATTTTATTTTTCATTTTACATCCCAATCATAGCCCCCGTCTTTACCTGCTCTGAGTTCTGCTTTCTTGCCCCCATCTCCTATTCCCCCTTCCCTTCTCTACAAAAAAGGGGAGCCCTCCATCCCATACCATCCCACCCCAGCATATCCAGTCACATTAGTTTTAAGCACTTCCTCCTCTACTGAAGCCAGGCACCACAGCCCCTTTGAGGGAAAGTGATCAAAAAGAAGTCCTCATAGTCCTTACCAGAGATAGCCCCCACTTCACTTGCTAGAGGCCCACATGATGACCAACCTGCCCATCAGTTACATATGTGCAGGGGGCCTATGTCCAGTTCATGCATGGCCTTTGAATGGTGGTTCAGACTCTGTGAGCCCCCATGGACCTAGAGTTTCCTCTCCTTCATCTCTTCCCACATCCTCCCTATAAAAAATATGGCTAATTAAACTATTTAACCAGTATTTATATTATATTTAATTAGTTTGGTGGCTAATCCTTAACCATCCAATATAAATGAGCACACAGACACCACGTGGATTTTAACAAGCCTTGGCCTGAATTGAGCAATCCCAGCCCATCTAAGCTAGCTCTTAATTCTATTACCCAAATATGTCCCCATATATACATACGTCCCCTTGGACTGCCATTTTCCACGATATGCCAGTGTTCCTGACCATGTGGAATGAGGTTCTTTTTCCTAACCCATGGTGTGTGCCTCCTTCCTGCTGCTCCTGATTCGAATGCCTTCTTCTTCCTGCTCCTGGCTGGAATGCCTTCTTCTTCTGTCTAAAGCACAGGCTTCCTGCTCTAATCTCAGGAAGTCCCACCTTTCTCTGTCTTTCCCCAATCTCAGTCCTCAGCATTTTATTTAACCAATCAGAGTCAATATAAGTAACAGACAGCAAACAGGACCAATTAACATTTAGAATGCTTAATATTACTCCAACACCTCCCCACCTGCTGACCTGTCCATCTCCATACCTTGTTTCTTTCTCTCCTTGTTGGTCTTCTTGTGGAGTTCTTATCTCCTCTGGATCTTTCTATCCTTCTCCCCATTCTTCCACAAGATCCTGCTTGTTTTGCCTAATATTTAACAGTGAATCTTAGCTTCTGTTTGGAACCTCTTCAGCCTACTTTCTTATAGAACCCAGAACCAACAGTCCATTGGAGGCTCCAATGGACTGGGCCCTCCCACATCAATTGTTAATTAAGAAAATGCCCTACAAGCTTACCTATAGCCAGATATAATGGAGGCAATTTCTCAACTGTAGGTCACTTCTCTCAGATAACTACCTTGGGTCAAGTTGGCATGAAACTAGCCAGTGATGGAATATACCAAGGAAACAAGGCCTTCCAGGCACAACAGGACAGACTAAGCTTACAGAGACCAAGGCAGCATGCACAGGGTTTGCACAGGTTCAAGCTAGATGGGGTCCCAGTGCTAAGAGAGAAAGTAGACACAAGCCTGTAACCCTAACCCACAATCCATCTCCAAGTATCAACTGCTAGTAAAGGAGAAGTGACTTTTCCCCAGTGGAGTCTCACTGTGTATACAAACCACACTTCAGGGCAGGCCCCTTGCCCAGCAGCAGATGCCAACACCAAATTAGCGTATTTGGGGAAAATTTGTTTTGTAACATAATTTGTTGTTTGGGCTTTTTTTTTCTTTACTGGCCTTTTGCTTATTATTATAGTTTCTGATTTTGTGTTCTTATGGGTTTTGTGTGAGTGTGGGGGGGTGTCTGTATGTGTACACGTTTCTCTTGCTTTTTTATTGGTTTCTTTTCTTTTGTTTGCCTGTTTGTTTTCTAAAGAGAGAAAGAAAGAAGGTGTGGAGATGAACAGGTCAGGAGGTGGGGAAGATGTGGGAGGAGATGAAGGAGAGGAAACTGTGATCAGAATTCAGCATATGCAAAAATTATTTTAAATTAAAAAAAATCATTTTATTTTCGATTATGTGTGTTTCCCTCTGTGGGTATGGGAATGAATTCAGTGCTGACAGAGGCCTGAAGAGGGTGTCAGATCCCTCTGAGCTGGGGTTACAGGCAATTGTATGTATGTTGGGAACCAAACTCAGGTCCTTTGGAAGAGCAGCATGAGCTCTTGACAGCAAAGCCATCTCTCTGGTCTCCTTGAGGGTAAGATTAATGTTCCCTTTCTGGTGCATGGAGACATTTTTCCACAAAGAAATTTCATCCTCTGCTTTTTAGAAACAGAATGAAGGGTCAGAGTGATCTTCTAGTACCTGCTGTTGTTTTTCAATTGCCTCCAACTCAAAACAGTCAGTAAGCCATAGTACCACATGTCGTCAGTCTCTTGTTCCACAAGAGTTCAAATCCCTGCTCCAGAATCCAGCAGCCTGCACAACTGCCCTGCCTGTTAAAGTTGGAATAATCTTCACGACTATCTAAGCCAGAAGAGGAAATTAATGTTGTGGTGAAAAGCAAGAGGCCAGGATGACTCTGGATTTTCTCACTTGAGCTTACATTAAGGCAGAGTTCATAAATTCATGGAGAATCCTTTCTTTAACCATGCTTGATCTTATGTACCATAGTTGTAACATCCATTCCAAAAATAATATTTGTTGATCACAGTATACCACTCAATGAGCCATGGTATAAACAGTCTGGTTTTCATGTTCTTTTTTGTTTTTGTTTGAAACAGGGTTTCTCTACATAGCTCTGTTCTGGAATTTACTTTGTAGTCCAGGTTGTCCTCAAATTCAGAGATCTGCCTGCTCTGTGTAGAATTAATTAATTAAATTTACTTACTTGAATTTAGACTATCATTAATTGATCAGCAGTGTTAATCCTTCACCCACCATTATAAATAAACACATAGATACCACATGGATTTTTAGCAAGCTTTGGCCTGGATTGAGCAATCTTGGCCCATACAAGCTATCTCTTACTTCTATTCCCCAAATATGACCCCACATATACATATGTCCCTTGGGTTATTATTCTCCACAATATGCTGATGTTCCAGGCCACATGATGGAATGATATTCTCTTCTCTAATCCATGGCATGTGTCCTCCTTCCTGCTCCAGCTGCTTGTCTTGGAGGCTTCTTCTACCCAAGAACCTCTCTGCTTCTGAAGCCCATGCGTTAGTCCTGCCTACCTGTCTTTGCCCAATCTCAGGCCTCAGCGTGTATTCAACCAATCAGAGACAATGATTAGAAAACAAAGTAATAGAAAGCAAGAAGGACCAATTAATTAACATTTAGAATGCATAATATAACCCATCACCTCTGCCTCCTGTGTGCTGCTGTGAACGGCGTGCACCACCCCACACATCTAGTTCTCATATTCCTAGACTGCCACTGATTTGAGTTGGGAATCTATCATATGCTAATGCAACAAAACATTTTGTAGAATGAATAATAATACTTAACCAAAAAAAAGAACTGTAATGGTCACTTTCTCAGGACTTTTTCCTTGTAGAAATCCATAACAGAAGACATTACTGCCTGGACAGGGTGCTGCCCCACAGGGTGTCTTTTTCATTTTTGCTGCTGTTCAAGGTTTAGATGCTGAATCCAGAAGCAAAAAAATGATAGTAATAACTTGTGAGTTCATAATTAAGGTTTAGTCACCTGAGACTTGAGAGATAGCTCAGTCAGTAAAATGTTTGCCTTGTGATTGAGAAGAAATACGTTCAGTCCCCCAGAACCAACTTTAAAGCCATGTGTCTGGTGCACAACTGTAACTCCACCACTGGGGAGGCAAAGACAGGTGTATTCTCAGACCTCACTGTCCAGCCAGCCTAACAGAATCAGTGAGCTCCAGGCCAGTGAGAAATCCTGTCTCAAAATGGAGAAAGGTGGCTGGCATCTGAGAGACAACAATTGAGGTTATTCTCTGTATGCACCTACACATACACTCATGTCAGCCAACACACTCACACATACACACTGCACACTCAT
>CAJQZJ010032114.1:4890426-4908065 GCA_907164525.1 Lophiomys imhausi
ACACATTGCACACTCATGTCAGCCAACACACTCACACATACACATTGTACACTCATATCAGCCAACACACTCACACATACACATATACACACTCATGTAGGCCACTACTCATACACACCTACACACCCATGTAGGCCAACACAAACATACACTCTTGCATATTCATATAAGCCAACACACTCATACAAACACATCTGCACATTCATCTGAGCAAACACATACATATCTGCACACACATGTAATCAACCACACACACCTCTGTACACACATGTAAGCCAATACACACTTACACACACACCAACACATACACCTGAATACACATGTTAACAAACATATATACATGCCTTCACCCACATAAGCAAACACACACGCCCAAAAGAAGATTCAGTCTGAAAGTTGATTTTATGCAAGATAGTCCTCTCCAAGCAATCCTGTTTAGAGCAAAATCAAACCTGTTCCAGGAATCCCAGGTCTTTGTTGAGTGAGTTCTTATCAGGAGAAAGGGAGTTGAGCCTATAACTTCCTTAAGGATTATGTGACAGGGTATAGGGATTCAGGCTCCCCAGAACAGACAAAGAAGAGGGAGCCCCACTGACAAAGGGAGTCCTCCATTTTGCACCAAGGTCAGGGATTTCTGGTCATGAAGACTTCGACCTTAGCAGCAGGGTTCATCAACACATGCCTGTAGTCATATCATTGTGAAGGCAGCTACTGGTAGAATTTTGGGACCTGCTGGCTGGAGCATAGCCAAGTCAATGAACTCCACATTCAGTGAAAGATCCTATTCAAAACCAGAAAAGGTAGAAAGCATTAGAAGTCAACTGATGTCAGCTTATGGCCTCTACATGCAAGTCCACATGTTTTTATGTGGGGACATAAAATACATACACACACACATAACAACAACAACAACAATAGCAACAAGTTATCTGCATTCCAGGTGACCATGGATATAGACTAAAAACGCACAATGACTTTGAAAGGGTACATGTTTGTTCAGATAATACCCCACCTTTGATCTTGTGAGACATTATCTCACTATGTAGCCCTAGCCTACCTAGAACTTGTTATGTAGACCATGTTAACTTCAAACTCACAGAGATCTGCCTGCCTGTGCCTTTCAAGTGCTGGGATTAAGCGGCTGTGCCTCTCAAGTCCTGGGATCAAGTGGCATAGCACTTCAGGGTTGTCTAGAGTAACAGAACTTATAAAATGAATACATGTGATTTATTAGAATTGTCATTCTAGATAATGAATTTAATAATAATGATAATAATTAGCCATAGTCCAGCTAATCCAACAATGGATGTCTATGAACAAAGGTCCAAGAATCTACTAGTTGCTCTGTCTATGAGACTGGATGTCTCAGCTGGTCTTCAGTACATGTCAGAATACAAAAGAAGTAGCCTCTAATGTCAGTGCAGAAATGGGCTTTCTAGTGAGGGTAAAATCCAGAAAGCAAAGAACAAGGCTTCCTTCTTCCATGTCTTTTAAATAGCCTTCTAACAAAATCTTGTGTGTTCCACATTAGAGGTGGGTCTTCCCACCTCATAAGATGTGCATTGAAAGTGTGTCTTTCCACCTCAAATGATGTAATTAAGCAAAAATCCCTCACAGATATATCAAGCCTGGGCTTTAGTTAACTCCATATGTAATTATGTTTTTTAATATTTATTTATTACTTCAGGTTACATTTCCATCTCAGTGTCCCTTTCCACCCCTCCCAGTCCTGCCCTCCCACCCTCTACACCCTATCCCTTCCATCACACTCCTCTGGAGTGGAATGTCCCTACGTAACAGTCCCCCGCCCCATTTCTGCAGTCATATGAGGGCCAAGAGCCTCTTCATACACTGGGGGCCTACAAGGCAGCACCACTAGGGCAAAGAGTCTCATTGACAGGAAAAAAAAGTCTATGTTCATGATCCCTTTGGTGCATTCATTGTAGTATAGTTATTCTGTACTATATGACTAAAATCCAACTATAAGTGAATAGATGCCATGTGCCCCTTATAGGCCTGCGTTAGTTCACTTATGATGAGCTTCTCTAGTTCCATCCATTTGGCTGCAAATTGCATGATTTCATTGTTTCTGATATCTGAGTAGTTCCATTGTGTAGATGTACCACAGGTTTTTTGTCCATTCTTCAGTTGAGGGACATCTGGGTTGTTTCAAGTTTCTAGCTATTACAAATAAGGCTGATAGGAACATAGATGAGGAAACTTCCTTGTGATTCACTGAGGAATCATTTGGATTTATACCCAGAAGTGGTATGGCTGGGTCTCAAAGCAGAGCTATTCCAAGTTTTCTAAGATATCACCAGACTGACCTCCATAGTGGTTGCACAAGCCTGCACTCCCACCAGCAATGGAGGAGGGTTCCCCTTTCTCCACACCCTCACCAGGATTTGCTGTCCTATGAGCTTTTGATCTTAGCCATTCTGACAGGTGTGAGATGGAATCTCAGAGTCATCTTGAGTTGCATTTCTCTGATGATTAAGGATACTGAGCATTTCTTCAAGTGTCTCTCAGCCATTTGGAATTCCTCCTTTGTGAATTCTCTATTTAGCTCTGTTCCCCATTTTTTGATTGGATTATTTGGTTTCTTGGCATTTAATTTCTTGAGTTCTTTATAAATTATGGATATTAGCCCTCTGGAAGATGTAGGGTTGGTGAAGATTTTTTCCCAATCTGTAGGTTGCCGTTTTGTTCAAATGACAGTGTCCTTTGCCTTACAGAAGTTTCAGTTTCATGAGGTCTCATATATTGATTGCTGGTCTTAGATCCTGACTGTTGGTGTTCTGTTCAGGAAGTTGTCACCTGTGCCTATGAGTTCGAGGGTTTCCCCCACTTTCTCTTCTAGTAGATTTAGTGTGCCTGGACTTATGTTAAGGTCTTTGATCCACTTGGACTTAAGTTTTCTACAAGGTGATAAGTATGAATATAATTTCATTCTTTTACATGTCAACATCGAGTTGGACCAGCACCATTTTTTTCCATTGTATGTTTTTGGCTTCTTTGTCAAAAATTAAGTGACCATAGATGTGTGGGTTCATTTCTGGGTCTTCAATTCGGTTCCATTGATCCACTCACTGGTCTGTTTCTATAACAATACCATGCTGTTTTTATTACTATTGCTCTGTAGTACAGCTTGAAATCTTGGATGGTGATGCCTCCAGGTGTGTGTGTGTGTGTGTGTGTGTGTGTGTGTTTATTGGACAGGATTGATTTAGCTATTCTGGGTTTTTTGTTATTCCATATGAAGTTGAGAATTGCTTTTTCCAGGTCTATAAAGAATTGTGGTGGTATTTTGATAGGAATTGCATTGAATCTGTATATTGCTTTTGGTAGGATGGCCATTTTTATTATGTTGATCCGACCTATCCATGAGCATGGGAGATATTTCCATCTTCTGAAGGCCTCTTAAATTTCTTTCTTCAAGGACTTGAAGTTCTTGTCATACAGGTTTTCACTTGCTTGGTTAGAGTTACCCCCAGCTATTTTATATTGTTTGTGGCTATTGTGAAGGGTGTTGTTTCCCTAATTTCTTTCTCAGCCCATTTATTTGTTGCATAAAGAAGGGCTTCTACTTTTTTTGAATTAATTTTGTATCCAGCCACCTTGCTGAAGGTGTTTATCAGCTGTAAGTGTTCTCTGGTGGAATTTTTGGGGTCTCTTATGTATACTATCATATCATCTGTAAATAGGGAGAATTTGACTTCTTTGTTTCCGATGTTTATCCCCTTGATCCCTTTTTGTTGTCTTATTGCTCTAACAAGAACTTCAATAATATGTTGAAGAGATATGGTGAAAGTGGACATCCTTGTCTTGTCCCTGAGTTTAGAGGAAATGCTTCAAGTTACTCTCCATTTAATTTGATGTTGGCTTCTGGCCTGCCGTTTATCACCTTTATTATTTTTAGGTCCTTCTATGCCCTTTCTCTCCAGGACATTTAGCCTGAAGGAGTGTTGGATTTTGTCAAATGCTTTTTCAGCATCTAGTGAGATGATCATGTGATTTTGTTTCTTTCAACTTGTTTATATGGTGAATTACATTGATGGATTTTCATATGTTGAGCCATCCCTGCATTCCTGGGATGAAGCCTACTTGATACTTTTGTGTATGATACTTTTGATGTGCTCTTGGATTCGGTTTGCCAGTATTTTATTAAGTATTTTTGCATCTATGTTCATGAAGGAGGTTGGTCTGAAGTTCTCTTTCTTTTTTGGGTCTTTGTGTGGTTTAGAAATCAGGGGGGTGACTGTGGTCTCATAGAATGAGCTTGGCAGTGTTCTTTCTGATTCTATTTTGTGGAAGAGTTTGAAGAGTATTGGCATTAGCTCTTCTTTGAAGGTCTGGTAGAATTCTGTGCTGAAACCATCTGTACCTGGGCTTTTTTTGGTTGGTATATTTTTAATGACTGTTTCTATTTCCTTAGGGGTTATAGGGCTGTTTAATCTGTTAATGTGATTTTGAGTGGCTTCAGAGGGTTGAATCTATCAAGAAAATTGTCCATTTTGCTTAGGTTTTCAAATTTGGTGAAGTATAGATTTTTAATGTAGGACCTAAAGATTCTCTGGATTTCCTCAATATCTGCTGTTATTTCTCCCTTTTCATCTGATTTTGTTGATTTGGGTTTTTTTCCCTCTGCCTTTTAGTTAATTTGGCTAAGGGTTTGTCTATTTTGTTGATTATCTCAAGAAACCAACTCTTGGTTTCATTGATTCTTTGTATCATTCTTTTTGTTTCTAAGTTGTTGATTTCAGCCCTAAGTTTGATGACTTCCTGCCTTCTGCTCCATTTGGGAGTGTTTGCTTCTTTTTTTTCCAATTCATCCAGTTCAGCTTTTAATATGAGCTGTCACAATTTTCTTTTTGAAGGCACTTAGTGCTATGAACTTTCCTCGTAGCACAGCTTTCATTGTGTCCCATAGGTTTGGGTATGTTTTGCCTTTATTTTCGTTGGATTTTAAGAAGTCTTTGATTTCCTTCTTTATTTACTCCCTGACCTAGTAGTCATCCAGTAAAGAGTTGTTCAGTTTCCATGTGTGTGTAGGCTTTCTGTTGTGTCTGTTGTTGTTGAAGTCCAGCTTTATTCCATGGTGGTCTGATAAGATACAAGGGGTTATTTCAATTTTCTTGTATCTGTTGAAGCTTTCTCTGTGTCCAACTCTATAGTTGATTTTGGAGAAGGTTCTGTGGGGTGCTGAGAAAAAGGTGTATTCCTTTGTGTTTGGGTGAAACGTTCTGTAGATATCTGTTAGGTCCATTTGGTTCATGATCTCTGTTAGACTCGATACTTCTCTGTTTGGTTTCTGTCTTGATTACCTGCTCATTGTTTTGAGTGAGGTGTTGAAGTCTCCCACTACTAATGTGTGGGGATCGATGTGTGATTTAAGCTTGAGAAGAGTTTCTTTTACAAATGTAGGTGCCTTTGTATTTTATTGAATATCTATTTCCTTTAACAAGTATGTAATGTCCTTCTCTATCTTTTTTGATTACCTTCAGTTGGAAGTCTATTTTATTTGATATTAAGATGGCTACTCCAGCTTGCTTCCTGGGTCCATTTAATTGAAAAACCTTTTCCCAGCCTTTTACTCTGAGGTAGCATCTATCTTTGTTAGTGAGATGTGTTTCTTTTATGCAGCAAAATGATGAGTCTTGCTTACAGATCCAATCTGTAAGCCTGTGTCTTTTTATTGGGTAGTTGAATCCATTGAAGTTGATGGATGTTAATGACCAAAAGTTGTTATTTCCTATTATTTTGGTGTAGGTGGTGGTTGTGTTTTTCTTTTGGCTTAGCTGCAGTGGAGTTTTTTGTTTCCTCTGTTTTCTTGCATGTGGTTATCTTCTCTGGGTTGGAATTTTCCTTCTAGGATCTTCTGTAGGGCTGGATTTGTGGGTAGATACTATTTAAATTTGATTTTGTCATGGAATATCTTGTTTTCTCCCTCTATGTTGATAGAGAGTTTTTCTGGATATAGTAGTCTTGCTGGGCACCTATGTTCTCTCAGGGCTTGTAGGACATCTTCCCAGTCCCTTCTGGCTTTTAAAGTTTCTGAGGAGAAGTCAGGTTTAATTCTGATGGGTCTGCCATGATGTTACTTGACCTTTTTCTCTTACAGCTTTTAATATTCTTTCTTTGTTCTATACATTTGGAGTTTCTATTATTATGTGGTGAGAAGAGTTTCTTTTCTGATCTAATCTGTTTGGTGTTCTATATGCCTCTTGGAATTTTATTGGCATTTCTCTCTTTAGGTTTGGGAAGTTTTCTTCTATGATTTTGTTGAAGATGTTTGCTGGACCTTGGAGTCAGGAGTCGTATCTTTCCTCTATGCCTCTAATTCTTAGGTTCCATCTTTTCATTGAGTCCTTGATTTCTTGGATGTTATGGGTGAGAACTTTTTTAGCTTTCTCATTTTCTTTGGTTGTTGTACTGATTTCTTCCATCGAATCTTCCACGCCTGAGATCCTGTCTTCCATCTCTTGTATCCTGTTTTGATACTCATGTCTGTAGTTCCTGTTCTCTTCCCTTGATTCTCCACTTCCACTTTTATCTCTATCTTTTTTTTTTATTGCTTCTACTTCCAATTTCAACTCTTGAAACATTTTGTACTTTTTATATGTTTCCTGCTCCAATTTGCTTGTTGCCTTGTCTCTTTCCTATTCAAGTTGAGCCACTTTGGCTTGGAGATCACTAATGGCATTCTCCATTGCTTTTGCTTATAAAATTGTGGAATCTTTGAATTCCTTCAGAGATTTAAATTCTTCTTGAAAGGACTCCATCACTTTCCAGAATATAGATTTTTCATAGTTTTCATGTGTTTCAGCTGTGGTAGAGTGGTCATGGCTTGCTGTACTAGCATAGCTGCATTTTGTTGGAATCAGTTTCCCTGACCTTTGTTGGATCTGTTCTTTTGCTGACCTTTAGCCATTTGGTTGTTCTTAGCTGTTTGTTCCTGGTGCCTTCTGGGCTTGGTGCCAAGAAGGGTGCTTTGGTGTAGAAGTCATATAGCTTGGTGATCTGTAGCTTTCCACAGTCTGGATGGAGCCTTGTGTGAAGGTTTGTTCTCATTGTGTCTCCCAGAGCTCACCCTTTCCTGTTTTGTCCCAGTTAGGGACTCAGGTCAAGGGTTGTGGTGGGATGCGTTCCTGTAAGTTCCTGGGATCCAACTGGTCTTAGCATAGATGACAGTGCAGGTTGGCAGGTCACAAACTGTTGGCTGGGCTCTAGCTCCCCTGCAGCTTACTTGGCAGACTGTGTTTGTCATCCTCCCAAGCAGCTCTCAGGGGGTTCTCAGGATCAATATGCATCTAATAGCCAGAAGCACTGTGAGCTGGTACAGCCCACTCCCAGGCAATGGCCCGGGATTGTTTCACTGCTCCCAAGTCAGAGCTCTCTGTGTTGTAGTCTGTGCATTCAGCGTGTAGAGGCTCTGCTGGTATGTTCTTGTGTGTCCAAGCACAGATGCTGTGGACTCTGGAGGTCCTAAGTTTGGGGGTTGAGTCTGCCAGCTGGAGTCCTGAAAGGATCCAACAGAGAGGGAGTACAGTTTCCCAGTGGGAGGCACTCAGTGTTCTTATCTGGTGACTGCAATCCTTCAGTGTCTATATTTCCAGTACCGAGTTCTTTGTTCTCCTTTCTGGGCAGGCCCAGATGGGCTTGTGCCTGTCTAGATGGTCCCCAGGGCACCTCTGTGCATCTCGGCCCTAAGCACTAAGCCCTTTAGTCTGAATCACTCAACAGTGCACCAAGGCCAAGACCTCACTGCTCCAGGGGCGGAACTATATGTACTGAAGATCTGGTTTCCCACCAGAGAAGCCAGCACTAGCAAAGGAGTCTGATATTAACCCACAACCCATCCATGTCTTGGACCCAGTGGGGATCCAAGCAGCCTTCCAACCTGGGCACCCACATTTCTGCCTGCTCTTATCTCACGTTCCTATGCCTGTGCTGGAGCTGTCCTATGGGTACTGAGAATTGGGGCCACTGTCGTCCAAGTCCTGGGACACTACTGTGGTGCCGGCAGCAGAACCCGCTGCCAGAAGTGTATCCCACTGCTCTGTCTAGCTGCAGTGTTCTTCCTAGACACTGAAAATCTAATAGAGGGGCTTGTATGTCCAACACCCCTCTGGGGAAGCCCAAATATGCTTGCATTTGCCAGAACACTTCTGTGTTGTGGTCCTGCTGCTGCGCAGCTCAGAATATGCTATGGCCTGTGGCCACATGGTTCCGCTGAGAATATATCAGTTCCTTCGGCTCTGCTGATCTTCCCTTTGGTGTTGGAATGCCTGAGTGGAATCTGGGAGCCCAGGAGGCTGGTGAGTAAACCTGTCTGGGGTTCGGAGCTGCTCGCTGGGTATTTGAGTGGCTCGTACCCCAGTCCCTCTCCTGGTGATGATTCTGCTTCCCAGAGTCAGCGGCTTCTGCGGTTTCTGCTGGTCTGTTTTTCTGAGTGTCTGAGAGAGAAGAGTCTTCCCCAGGGACTTTTAATGGTTCCTGGGTCACTGGGTTTCACCCAACGGGTTTGTGCCACTCAGATTATTGCTCAGCATCTTATAACTCTGTGGTGTTATAGGTGTTTTCCCCATGTTCAAAATGCATCCATGCAGGCTGCCGCCATCTTGGATCACCCCAGATGTGATCCTGTTGACCACCAAATAGCCATCATAGCCACCATGCCAGGCCAGCCTCTTTCTTTATGAACACAATTCATCTGCTCATATTGCTCTAACTGTATTTAGTCCAGGAAAAAAATATTTGTTATTATTGCCTCTTTTGTTGTGTAAAGATATAATCAATGTGCTCTGCTTTTATATTTGTCTTAAGTAAATCCCTTTTTAAAATGTAAATAAGTGACTTTTAAGGTGCTTTACTTTTTCTAGAATTACATTCTCAAGATTTTTGATCTTTGGAGGCTGGGGATGCAGTTCAGTTGGTGGAGTGCTTGCCTGGCATGCAAGAAATCCTGGGTTCTGACCCCCATATATAATTGCATAACTGAGTGTGGTGGTATGCACCTGTATCCCAGCACCTGGGAGGTAGGGCAAGAAGGTCATAAGTTCAACATCGTGGTTCACTGATTAGTAAGCTGCCCACCAGCCTTGTCCTCTACCAAATCCTGTCTCAAGACAGAAATAGAGATGAAGTAATTAGAGTGGGAGAAAGAAAATTAAACCCCGAGGGTTTACTATGAACACCAAACACAATGTCTGGGACACAGCAGCCACTTCTTTAATGTGGACCCCAGGAGGGAAAGTGGTATTCCCAAAGACAGTAGCCAAGGATGTGCTAGGATATGTCTGAGTCACAACCACATGCTCAGTACCATGTGGGGCTCAAGCACACACAGGGACCGTGGAGTTGTCAGATTGCCTTACAAAGCCGCTCCACAACTACATGCTAAATTCGCACTTCGGAATACAAGTGAGATGCTATCTGTTAGCAGAGTGCTTCGGAATACCACCCTTATGTTGGCTTGCAATAGACAGTACCCATATCGCTACAGCCTTTAAAGAAGACGACTCTAGACAAAATGCAGCTTCTAAGGAGAAATTCATCATGTAGTCTAGAGACAGGAAGCTGCATTGTTGGGCAAACACTCCTCAGATAAACAAATAAGGAAATGTTGCTTCCAGATATTGCAGACATTTGTGATGTGAGATGGTAACTTTGAACCTGTCTAAAACAGGGCCTCATAATTACTTACAAAGAATCCAAAGCAAGAAGTTGGCTTCTATTGTGTAGCTATTTCATTCATATTGAAACAGTCTCTCCTGGAGGAAAACTTAGTAAGACTCAGGAAGTAAATGAAACTTACAGGGTTCAGGGAGTCAATAAAACCCTCAAGTATCAAGAAGTTCCTGAAATTTGCAAGATTCACAAGGCCCATAACCAAGGTTATACAGACAGTGACAACTTCGGGAAGAAGAGGACCCAACACACACACACAACCCACAATGTGTTGAGCTGCCTGCAAGACCTGCAGAAAGCTCCAGAGCTGCAGTTTTCATGAGTCTTCACCCATGCTGGAGTGGGATTTCTGGTGATGCAGTTGCCTTTGAGTCACCCAAGCTTCAGCAAATAGCATCAATAAACTCACTGGTTCACTAAGCTAGACTTGAGTAAAACTTTTTTTTTTTTTTTTTGGTCTTTTGTTGGTGTCTTATCTGGAGTGAACAGACATTTGCTCATGTCTCCCCAGGAAAACTCACACAACAACTGCATGAAAATGTGAACTAGTCAATTTGAGATTCACAAAAACTCTTTAAGACCTAAAGCAATAGAGTCTACACTAAAACTTGGGCCTTTAGCTACACTGCTTTTCTTAAACATTTGGTACAGTTGAAGACAGGGAGTGCCTCCCTCCAACAGAGGTATTATAGCAGCCAAAATGGGAGTAAAAGGGAGAAATTACACTTCACATAGGACCAACTTTCTAACCTAGTTTATAATCTGGATTAATGCAACCCTGGAGCTAAATTTGTAGCAAAAATGGATCTCTTTCACAAAACCAGCTGGAAAAAAAAGGATCCTTCTTACAAGCAAAGGACCTAATTTCTTATTTAGGGATCAGTGGCTAGAGCTGTAGGGACTGTTTTCTGGCCTTTCATAGACACAATAAATAACTCTTCAGCAGTAAAGTTTGTCAATGGGGATTTCTCGATAGGAAGCCACGAAAAAATATGTCAAGATAGTGATCTGTTTATGTGCTGGTCTAATAGATAGCAGGGCCTGTCAGAAATAAGTCTTGTTAAGACAGGATACTGCAGGGGGTTTATCTGTACTCTAGTTGACAAAACCATGCCTATAAAAGAGATCAGGCAAGGACTCAGGATATAGCTTGATGGTAGAATGTTTGTCTAGCACTCACAAGGCATTGATTTCATACACCAGCATCATAAACAAACAACAAGAGCCCAGCTAACAAAAGCACCTAAATGTCAGATACATCATGTCTACCTGTCCTCACTGATGAATTATATCAAAAAACCTAAAAGATAATGTGCGTTGTGATTTGTCCAGTACTATGGTGAAAATAAAGTTACTTCCTTATATACATGGGCAGTTAATGCTAACAAAGAAATGAGTTCTGAAATCCAGCTTTGTTTGTTACCAAGAAACTAGCAATGTCCTAGGGAATCATGGTCACTCAGTATCCATGTGTCAAAATGCTTAAGAAAAGCATTGTAGCTAAAGGTATATATTTCAGTATAGACGATACTCCTTTAGGTCTTAAGGAGATTTTTCTGGATCTCAAATTTGATCAGTCCATTAGGGTCTGGAACACACTGAGGAAATCACTCAGACTCAGACAGCATGCAAGAACAAGGAACGTTTAATCCAGTTTTCCAGAATGCAGGGATAGCCACTCTGACAGAAATGGCAGCAACCCCTAGCAAAGGCACACAGGCCTCTTAATAGTGGCTCTGGGGGACTCCAGGAAGGGTGAGATAATCTGCAACATGATTGGGGAATTCAAACTGAAAAGTGCAGGCAAAGCAGGGGCAACTTTCAAACTAGTTAAAAATGAATTAAAAGGAGGCGGGGGTTGGGAGATGATTCTTTCTGGGCCAGAAGGTCAGCCCATCCCTAATTGGGGAAGAGTCTGAAGAGTCCTCTCTCTAAAAACTGTGGTGACACTATGGGTACTTTCTGTTGCAAGCCAGCATGAGGCTGGTGTTCCCATGTGTGATGCTGATGGACGAAATCTCACTAGTGCTTGAGCCTGTGATAGAGTCACCACTGCATGCTCGGTGTCACATGGGGTTCACATGAACACTAGCGAGCTGTCACACAGCTTTATAAAGCTATTCCACAGCTATGGCAATGTTCTAAAAAGAGATAAAGAAACAGAATCCAGCATGGCTGATTTGGACTTGGAGATATCTTTCATGTAAATCAATCTCTCCCATTCTCTCCCTTCCTTGCTCTGTCACCAATACTACAAGAAAACAAGAACAAATTCTCCTGGTGTAGCACAGATATGTATTAAGCAAAGAGATCTGAACAAAGAATTGTCTAGGTCCCAATTGAAATTTTTGGGAAAAATATAATAGGCAAAAGGGAACTGAAGAAAAGGGATTGAAAAAGAGGGCTGAGTAGCTCTGCCAAGACAGGGTGGGTAAGTCCTTCATAATCCCTGCTCTACAATCAATGTCTGTCAGAGAAACAGAACCAAAAGGCTGAAGACTGATTGATGCTGGAATGTGTGGAGAGAAAAGGGGAACTGTCCAGGTAGTCACTGGTTTGTCATTTCTTAGTATTGAAAGCTGCAGGCCCTGCACTTCCTATATAATCAGATATATTTATCCCTCTCAGCTCTCTGAGGTGGTTGAAGAATAGACAGCTAGAGTCTCATAGTTAAATTTTGAGTTGTTTAGGAATCAAGAGGGCGTTCTAGATCTAAGAAGATGGTTATAATAGTGATGCAAGTTAGTATGAAAGCTGAGTTAGATATAGAACTCTAAACTCATGGAGATGGTTAGATAGTAGAATGTTAAAGTCAGGGGCCAAATATGTATGAACTGGACATTGGGAAGGTATACTGGGCCATTTAACACTCATAAATGTGGCATATTTATTTCTGTTGTTTTGTATAGTATTTACTGTTATTAGAGAAGGAACCATTTGTTGGACTGAAAGGGGAAGCTATTGAGGGGAAGAGGGTGGAAGGGTGGGACAGGAAGGGGGAATTGGGAAGGGTTTGTGACTGAGATGTAACTTGAAGAAAAAACATAAATTATTTAATAAAAAAAAGAAAAAGAAAAAGAGGGCTGAGAAAATAAAGCATAGATGTTTGGAAGTAATTAGATACATAGTTGATGTCCTTGACCCTGTCATTCAGACATAAAAGTTGACACAAAGTTCCAGTTACTCTCAGTGTATGAAAATGAATTCACTGCAAGAAGTGCTTAGAGGATAACATGGCCTTGAGAGAACCCATCTTTTCCTGTAAATCCCCCCTGAGGAGCACAGATGGACATTCAACCATCTTCAAAAGGCTTTTGCCCCATGTGGCTTCATGGACAGAAGCTCCCAGAGAACAAATGATTCCTTTACATTCTCACAAGTTCATTCATCTATAGACACACATCAGTGTTCCAGGTTAAGGGGTAATAGCACGGAATGCCAGACAAGTCAGAAGTCAATGGCCTACACTCAGCTTGACCAAGAAGGAGATGGTTATCAGCAGGCCACTTGACATCTAGGCCTAGGTTTCATCACTAGCTAAATGAGAAAAATTTAACTGGATCAGGAGTTGGGAATTTAAACCATGGATGTCCTCACCTGTGTTTTAAGCATAGCATTGCTAGGGCAGAACCATGTTCTTTGCTTGTACATTGTCTAGGGCTATTTTCAGCTGTAATGGTTGCAGTAATGACTCTACAGTCCACAAAACCTAAAATGTTTACTGTCTGTCATTTTAGGAAAACTTTTGTCAGTCCCTGAAGTAGATGATCTATTCTGTCTTTCAGGTCTAAATTTATGTTCATCAGCCAGGGTAATGGCTCAGTCAGTAAAGTAAATGTATAAGGACCTGAGTTTGATCCTCAGAACTAACATAAAAAGCTGGGTGTGGCCTGTTATTATAATCCCATTGCTGGGGGGGAGTGGAGAAAAGACAAGAAGATCCTTTGGGTCCCTTGACCAGCAAGTCTAGCCCAGATGGTGAGTTCCAAGCCAATGAGAGACCCTGTCTCAAAAGAAAAGTAGCTAGTACCTGAGGAATGAACCCCAAAGTTGTTCTCTCATCTCTACAGACATATACAGAGATGTATACTTGCACCTGTATGTACAAACACATAGAAATGAATATGAACACATATAGACATGCACATTAGATGATTGATAGATAAATACATAGATAGATGATATGTTTATTACTCTAACTAATGAAAAATAATGTGTCAAAGGGCTGAGAATAAATAAGTAACTGTCAGTGCTCAGCCCTAAATAGAGTGCTTATATTAATATCCTCATAAGACACAGAGAACATGGTGGTATTATAGGTCTGGGGGGTCACTGAAGATTCACCAGACTGACCATTAATAATTTTTAACAAAGAAGAGGCTTTTATTCATGACACCAGGTCTACAACCAGGACTGAGGATCCCAAAGTGTAGCATCCAGCCACCTCAGTGAGGGGTTTATAAAGGCAAAGAACACAAACATACATTCTGTTCTCATGCAAGCAAAAGGTTATCTCATGCAAAGCAAACTTTCATTTACAGATACAGAAAGAGCAGTTGATCTTATGACTTTGCATACACAACAGTTTTGTCAAAATTGTACAAGACCAGGCAATTATAAGAATCAACCCTTAACAGCGCTTAACATTGGGAAGTCCAATTTTGCTTTTCAGTTCTCTTAATCACAGAAAACTTAAACTTTTAAAGATAAAGTTAGTCATCACATTTCCCCACCTTGAGTATACACCCTTAGTCATATCCTTAATTCTGTGGTGAATACCTGCTCATATTGGAACTTAATGACCATCAGCTTAATAACTTGTGAGCAGGAATTTATATATCTGGTTAAGGAATTAATGATGCAGGGGTCAACCATAATCAGCAGGAGCAGGAGAGCTAAGCACCTTGTGACAGTTGACCGTAGAATTACTAGCCACGAAGAGCCTGAGAATGAGAATAGGAACCATTCATTTTCCATTCAGGGCTTTCTCCCTTTTTTCGTGGTTTTTCCAGAACACAGCCAAGTTATCTCTAATGATTTCTAAATAGTTTACATAGAAACAACTTTCCCCTAAAGCCATACAATAACCTCCTTGTTCTGCATAAAGCAGATCAAGCTACCTGCCATGTCGCAAGACTACCTCAGCTAGTAAGTCAGCTTGTTCTTCTAGCTTGGCAATAGATACATTTTTAATATAGACAGATATTGGATTATTTGGCATCCTAGGTTTTTGAAGTTAATGTCAGCCATTACTGTACCAGTGGTACCAAAAGTGACTCCTACTGTCCTTAACCCTATGCTTATTATGAGGGTATGAGAAGGGGAATCGTAAGGTTTTCCCTAAGCATGAAGACTGGAATGGCCAATGTCTGTGCATACATGTATTTTCTCCCAGTAGAATCATCATAAACATGCATTTAGGGAAACAGGGATACCAAGATACAGAATTTTGTCAATTGATGCATCTGCCAAACAGGCAAGCAAGAATGCAACCCATCAGAACTTGCAAACCAATCCATTTCCACCAAGAGGTGAAGGTAGGAATGTCACTTGATCAAGTGGTGGCCAGTTTGCATTTGCTCTTTAAGGAGGTTGGGGGGGGTTTAGACATTTATTCCATGACAAAGTAGGAGGGAACATAATCAGATAAAACATTATTAATCTACAATCTGGGTCAATCTTATCTTTAGGGGATATTCTCTGGTCTTGGTGACAGTCCACTTTTCTGCAGCTGGGTCCTCATCCTCTGCCAGTAATGTATCCAGGTGCAGACTGGCTCTACCTTAACAGACTCTGGGTGGTCAAGATGATGAGGTGTGGTCTGTTCCAGCAGTGCCCAGTTTTCTTTAGACCAGCCATTCAAGCCTTGTATTGAGAATAGGGGTAATATGCTCTCTTCTATAACTGCTTCTCAGCTGAAATTAGTATGCTGGTGTCCGGGCCCATGAAGACAGGGATGTTAGTCAAAGGCCAAGATTTGAGGGTTCAGGCAGTGGGAGGCATTCATCAGAAGCATCTCTTTTGCTGACACAGCTGAAGAGACAAGGAGCAATCACTTTAGATGGACTGGTTTGCACCAGTGTGAAGAAGGAGCTAACCTATGACAACTCAGAGACGCGTCCAGCACATACTGAGTAGTCAGTGAATTTTAATTTCTCCTAATTCTCTTTCTTGAGCTCATTTGATGAAACTGAAAGGTTCTTAGATAATTACTGAGCAGAATATCTCACTTACAGTGTTTCATTGTCATTTGTAGTTGTTATTTTCCTCATTGCTCTGACAAAAGCAATTGTAGAAAGGAAGGATTTATTTGGCTCACTGTTTGAGAATACAGCCAGTCCTGGCTGGGAAGTCATAGCAGCAGGAGTGTGAGGCAGCTGCTCACATCGCATGGTACCTGCAGTCATCAGTCAGGATGCAGAGAGGTAACTGCTGAGCTCACTCACTTTCTCCTTTTTATTCAGTCAGAACCCTCGCTCGTGGGACGGTGCTCCCCACATTCAGCATGGGTCTTTCCACCTCAACTGACCCAAACTAGAAAATCCATCACAGACTTGAGACGTCTGAGGAAGGCGACAAGAAGTTCTTAAGTAACTGGAATACAGAAAGATACTACGGTAAGAATATTCAGCAACAAGTGATGTTTCCAAGTAATGCACAATTTGTGCGGGCTGTCCTGATTTACACCATAACCTCTTTTCTCTTCCACAGTACAATTCACAGAGAGCAGAGACATCTGTTTATTGGTCTCCTGTCACTTATTTGCATTCATTAGGCATCTGGGTGGGGAGACTTCTGATGACTCTGTAACTAAAACCCCTCTAGTCTCTGCACACCTGATTACAGTTTCTCTGCTGCATCCACAGGAGGCTCCAGACTGAGCTGCGGCTGAATCCAGTTTTCTTGAGCGGTGTGCATGCACTAATGATTCCTACCATTTACAGAGAGAATCATCATGGCAGTGAATGAGAAGCCGGGGCATCTGGACAATGTCCTCCAGTTGGTGATCCCTGTTCCCTGCAGTATCTACAGGGAGGCTTGAAGAGAACTAGGTTTAGAGTATGCCATTACTAGGCATGGTGTTGCATACCTGTAACTGCAGCACTCACGAGATCAAAGAAGTTCAGGGTCAGCATGGGACACCTGAGAACCTGTCTCAAAAGGGGAAAAAGCAAAATCAATCAGAAAGCCACTCTAACTGAATGCTCACCCATCGGAGACTATCTTAGGACTTCCTATTTTTATATGTGAACCCTTTCAAGCCCTTTCAACCACCTGCTGCAAGGAAGGTGACAGCCAAGCTCCCTCCACAGCTGTGGCTTATAAATACACAGGCTTTGCTAATTTGGTCGCTGACTTGTTTTCTTGTTTTCTTGCATCACCTGGGTTTGTTACCCTAGGGGAGGTTGGGAAGGGATGTCAACAGACTTGTACACTTGACTGGGGCCAGAGGGAGGCAGAAAGGAGAATGAAGGATGACTTTTCCCAGAATAAAAACCTGGAGCAACCAACATGTACCTGGTATATTCTGGATTCCTGGGGTGAAAATGCAAATGAAGAGGACTAGAAGAGGGCATTTGCAAAGACTATGAAAAAGGAAGCAAGGGAGATGTCTTACTTGCTAAAGTGCCTGCCCCATAAGCATAAGGACCTGAGTTCAGATCCCCAGACCCACAAAAAAGTAGGCATGGTGTTGAATGATTATAACGCTAGCACTGAAAGAGGGGAGACAGAAGAGTCCCAGGGGCTTACTGGACACCTAGCCTAGCCAAACGGGTGAGCTTTAGGTTCAGGGAGAGACCCTATCTCGGGAAACCAAGGGAGACTGATTAAGGAAAACCTGAGACGTCAGCTACTGGCCTTCATGTGTGTACATGTGAGTGTGCACGAACACACACACATACACACACACACACACACACACACACACACACACACACACACACACA